>CAUYQV010106760.1:0-12252 GCA_963574575.1 Galagoides demidoff
TTAAAACAATAACTGAGAAAATGACATGAAGGCTGTGTTGATCAGTTTGATGGAAGTATTTCGGATTGCATGTGAAAACCCCACACTGTACCCCAGAAGTGCATTAATGTACATAGTTACCATTCAATAAAATAAAAAAAAGAGATGAATTAATAGGTTATAAGGAATCTTCAACTTTAGTAGATAATCCTAATTGTTTTCCACAGTGCTAGTGGTCTACTCACCACCAGCAGGGTATGAGAATACCTGTCACCCTCACTTGGTATAAGCAAACTTTTTTATTTTAGTCATTCTGATGGGTGACAGGTAGTATCATATCGCATTTAAATTGCATTCCTCTGCTGATTAATAGTGAGGTTGAAGTTCTTTCCTATGTTTATTATCCATTATAGAATCCTGTTTTGTGAAGCACACACTCAATGCTCTAACTCATTTTTCTATGGGGTTGTTTCTCTTTGCCTTAATGATTTTTAGTGCTTTAAAAAATATATTCAAGATAAAATTTTTTGTCAGTTATATGTATTATAAATATGCACTATTCTACCACTATTTGCTTGCCTTATAGCTCTCTTAACGCTCTAGGAGGAATTCAGCCACTGTGAAGGAAGTCTGAGTATCTTGACACTTCCACATTGGTAGGGAGTACAAAGTAATCACAAGGAAAGGCTACATGATGGCATGTTTGGCCAGCCTAAGTGTTACAGCCATCCCACGTGCAGACAGCAGAGGTGTGAATGATGAAACCATCAGATATGATGTGGAAAAGAAAAAACACTAGCAGCAGCCAAAGCTGAGACCTCAGATGTAAGACCTTGAGTGAGCCACTCCAGGCATCTCCAGTCATTCAGACCACCAACCTGAGATGCCAGTCATTGTGGAATTAAAATGATTAATCTCTGGTAGGACTTACACAAATTCTGGACCCATAAGATCTTAAGTATAAGAAAAAATGTTTGATTTTTGATCCACTAAGTGGATTGTTATGTGATAGATGAAAAGAAGATTCCATGGTGAGTTCGGGATTCTGAAGAACTGATGTGAAGTGAAGGAGGAGGAGGCTTCTGGGAGAGAAAAACACATAAGCCAACTTAGTGAATGCAGAATACATCTGAATTCTTTGGTGTCAATGAAATACTCATATCAAAAATGTAGAGAAATTATTTTTCTTCATCCTTTACTGGTTATACAGAAAAAAAACGTAAAGAGAGAATTTGTTAGCATAATGTCACATTTAAAATGAAGCTATGATAGTTGTCCATCATGGGAAGAAAAATTTTATACGACCCATGGACGTGCCACTCCGAGGAATCTGAAGATACACCTCTTGGAATGGTCCCAGGGCCTAACTGATGTCCCTTTTAGAAAGGAAAAGAAATAGAGACAGAAGAATGAATGATCACCTGGATGTTTATGTGAGGTATGGATGTTATGTAACAAATGAGAGACTCCATGGGGAAAGATATTTGTTTTTATTCTCCTAGTAGATTCTGAACTCAATATGTATCCATTATGAGCAACTAATAGTAAGATATATTCTCTGGAAATGAACTTTTACCTACAAGCTCTATAAGATATACCAAGTTTATGTATAAAAATATATTAACTTAGCTAGTAAGAAGCATAAATTATTAAGGATCTTGAAATCGTCGACTAAGTGTTTAAAAGTAACTTTAGAACTAATTGAGAACTTACAGTTTGTTACATGGGTTATATTCCTGTGATGACAGCTCTGAGGGCCATTCCAGAAAAAAAAAAATTGCTTTGAAGGGTGGACTTGGTCCTGGCATTGGTGCACAGCTTCCCAAGGGAGTACCTCAAAGGTGACCATAGTGATATTGAGCAATGAGATACGTAGCACTTTTTCTAGGACTTAACCTAGAAAGTTCACAAACTTAATTGTCTGACATCATAAATACATATACAAAAATGTAATTCCTGGGGTGGAGCCTGTGATTCAGTGAGTAGGGCATCGGCTCCATATACCACGGGTGGCGGGTTCAAACCCGGCCCTAGTCAAACTGCACCAAAAAGTAGCCAGGAATTGTGGTGGGCGCCTGTAGTCCCAGCTACTCAGGAGGCTAGGGCAAGAGAATCACCTAAGCCCAAGAGCTGGAGGTTGCTGTGAGCTGTGATGCCACAGCACTCTACCAAGAGTGACAAAGTGAGACTCTGTCTCTGAAAAAAAAAATGTAATTCCTGTGTATCTTTGGAAAAAGAAGGAAGGAAAAAAAAGGACAAATGAGTCTTCTGAGTATATAACTGAGTAGAAAGATGCACTGGTGAATTTGGCACTAGAATAAGACCAAGAACTAACATAAAGGGGTTAATGGCAATGAGACAGAGTTAGCATTTCACCATGTCCTGTCCCTTTAATTTATCAGCCTTGAGAATTATCTTTGAAGCCATCTATGGAATAAGGTGGTGATTTAAAGGAAAAGATGTGTTAACTTCATGTCTCCACTGTGAATAAGAACACAAAACATTGTGGAGCGTGACCCGGATAGGTGCATATTGACTCTTATTATCAGCATCTTGTATGATAGCTTATCTCATCATGCTGGCTTTTTGAACTATAGTAAATAAAAACTTTCTGAACCAGGAAGAATATGTTTTTATCCTCAGTGATACATAACTTCAGATATCTTTAAAGGAAAGGAGAACATCCTGGAGTTCAATAATAAAATGTTTATTATAGTGCTGAAAGTGAAAATGCCTCAGCCGTGGTTTTAAAAAATGTATGACAAGAATACATGGCCCTTCAATGCAGTGATGATAAATAAATAAATAAAACCTCTAGGCAGAAAAGCCCAACCAGATTCTATAGTCAAGATATGACCCAAAAAATTCAGGAACTAGAAAGATAACAGTGAGACTACCATTCCTATATATATTTCCTCCTCTGAAATCTTTAACCCTTTTCTTAAACCAAATTTGATACCTAGATACTTATGTAGGAAAAAAAAACCCATATTTTTTGCTTCTTTAATTCTTTATTGTGATAAAGGTAGATTTTTTTTGTGTATGGTAGAGTTTGAGCTATTGTTCCAACTTGTTTTTGGCATCAGGAAATCTGGAGCTTCTGAAATCTGCTTACTGCTTTTGTCTTAACATGAAAATACTGTATTATTATCTATGAAAATGCACAGTAATCCTGAGGTCACTGCTAATATGGAATAACACATAGAAAACATCTTGAAAGCCCTAATTTATGGTGTAAGACACTGAGACGGTAATGTCAGTGTTGATAAATATAGCAGCATTATCAGATACACGTAGACTTGCACGTTATGTAGTAAAAGCCACATATTCCTAGATGCTAATTAGGAAACAAACAATTGTCATTTTTTCTATTGAAAAAGGGAATCTGAGATTCTCCCTGGTTGTGGTCTTTTAACATAGTTATTTTCTTCATAATAATCTATCGGTCCATATTTATTATTGAGACCTACTGTGTAGAATGAATTTCTTACTGTTTTGGAGAATTGTAAAAATAATAGTGAAGTCTCTGCACGGGAGGAATTTATTTTTTACTGGGAAAGAAAGAACAATTTCATGCACCTAATATGTGTGTGAAAGTGTATGTGTATGTTAAGCTATAAACATACTTCTATATACGTTTCTTACCCACCACACCATTGACTTTTTTAGGGATTTAGTAGGGGAGGTGGCAAACTGTGGCCTGAAAGCCCAATTCAGTCAGCCACCTGTTTTTGTACAGCTAAGAATGCTGTTTACATTTTTAAAGGGTTGTAAAAATGAAGAAAGAAAAGAAAAAGAGGCAGCAGAGACAGTATGCGGCCCATCAATCCTAAAATATTTACTATTTGGCTTTTTACAGAAAAAGTTTGTTTGACCTTTGATTTAGAGTAATCCATGAAACTCTGAAGTTTCGCTATATTACAGAGACGGTAGCTGTCTGGGTTTATCATGAGATCCAGCAAAGGATTTTCTCTAACCACCCAGGACGGAACCTGAATAAAGATACCTCACGGTTGTAATGCACCAGCTTTCAAAGGCCTTCCTGCTTGAAAAGCAAAAAGATGGACTGAAGTCATACTTTCTATGACAAGAGGTTCCATGTGTTGATTTCCCATACAGGTGCATGCCTCTCCATCGTCTCTAATAGTACAGACTATTCAAGTCCAATAAATCAATCTCGGGCTCCACTTTCTCGTCCTCGCTGACAAGGTAATTTGGGGAGTTTTAGCACTCTGCTTATAAAGTATGCCCATAAGGACCTTGGGGTGCTTACCCAGTGGCAATTAACCACTCATACTTAATTCTGCAGCTAATTATGGCATTAGTGCTGATCAAAGTTGCCACTGGATATAACAGAAACGAACCTGTTTTCCCAACAGTTCTTTAGCTTGAGGACTAGAAAGCTACCTTGCGATTCAGTGCTGCAGCTGGAATTTGCAATGTGTGGCTCAGCCGTTTGTTTCGTGTTGTTTCCAATACCTTTCCTAGGAAGTGTCATTTCATTTCTGCCTCAAAAGCATTTTATGGCAGTTTCCACTGGGGTGTGTGTGTGTGCGTGTGTGTGTTTAATTTTCTGTATCTCACTGACACATCTCTGTATTGCTTATCTTGATGTCTGTAGCGGGGCTTGTGTTTTGGTTCTGTGGACATAAACAGAAAGTGGCACATAAGGAGAGTCCAGCACGAAAAAAGACACATATGGCGCATTGGTGAAACAGTGGGGTAAGCAGCTTGACTGGGCAGAGATCACTAATACGTCAATAGAAGCAATTTGAGCCAGCCCATGGTTTTGCTACAGGAGATAAAAAACAACCACTTAGACTTAAATTAGCTCAATGACCTGGAATCATTCTCCAAACCACTGACTCAGGCATCTATCAAGTACTTGATCAGATCGGTGTTTAATATATTTTCAGTGGCAGTTCAAAGCATGTCTTTGATAATTCGGTGTTTAGGACAGTGCCTGGAAAATGACAGGCACGAAATACTTGTGGAACAACTAACCAAATACTCTTGGGGAACAATCTGTCAGAGTAAAAAGATAAGAGGTATGGGGCCAGTGGTATTAACATTTATTGAATGCTTACTCTGTGCCAAGCACTGACTTAAAAAATTATATGAATTTTCTCACTTGTCCCAACACATCTATGAGCTAGGTTCTATCATTGTCCTCACTTAACGTCTGAGTCAAGTGAGGCACAGAAAGTCTAAAGAGATGTATAGGACATAGTCTTTGCATACTTTTGGCTACTTGGTCATGTACAGTTGAATTAAAATCAAAGAGGTTCATAAATTCTAATGTTTACTGTTCTAAGAGTCACACATGTATACGTTCACCGAAATGGGACTTCCCAACTAATCATTCCACTAGCTAAGATTGCCATCCCCTCAAATTATGCACAGTGCCTTAGAGTGAAACACTTATGAAGAAAATGCATGAAAACACACATATGTCTACACACACATATGCACACACTCAAATGATACACCAAAGGAAAAGTTAATATTACATAAAATAACTGAGAGCCGCTGGGGAATGTACAGACTGTAGATGTTGTTATGTTCCTTTAAGGAGTATTCGTCTTTTTTTTTTTAGTAGACAGTTAGCTTAGATGGATTCAAGCTCCAAACTCTGTCTCTTCTGCAGCAACCAGCAGCTAAAATCTTTATCCCATTATTTTTGCCTTACCTGGGTTGCTTGGACTTTGTCTCACACCTACATAGTTCAGAAGTCAGCCAAAGATGTGGGCCGAGTTTACATGCAGAATTTGGAATTCCCCTATTGGATTTCTCTTTTCCCATATTGCGCCCTTGCTTTCCAACAGTGGTGGTCACTTAACCTTTGTTCTTTCTCTTTAAGCAAGTAAGACTGCACGTCTTCTATTCCGGTTTTAGCCACTTTCCATGGGACTAACTGAAGCCTATTCTTAGCAAAAATCTATGAAAGGGGGAAATTTACCCCATTCCATTTCTTACTTCCAAGTGGAGACCCTTCTTTATTCACTGTCTGATTTCAAGCTTTATTATTACTATTATGTCAACCATGCTGAGGCAAAGTAGACACATGTTATGTGTTCTTGAGAGGTAGATAGGACAATAAAGTAGACACTGAAAACTAATAAGGAGGACTGTGGGAGGGAATGGGGGACAAAAATTTACCTATTGGTTATAATATAAACTACTCTGGTGGTGGGTACATCAAAAACCCTGACTTCAGGATTACATAATTCAGACACATAACAAAAAACATGTGTACCCCTAAATCTATTGCAATTAACAGAGAAAGAAATTTTCAAATGCTCAGAAAAAAAGAATTTTGTGTTGAAATAAATTATGAAAATATTTCATACTTTTAAAAAAATGTTCCTGTGTTCTGATTGCTCCACTCAATGGCCATTCTCCCATCTCTGTCCTCAGAGCTCCCTCTTATCTGAGACGTGACAGTATTGAAAATAAGTGATTTCATAGTCCTACAACAGCTTCTATGTGTTCAAATTAAAGGAAGAGAAGAGTTGCATATTTCTCACTTTAGATCAAAATCTAGAGATGATTAAGATTAGTGAGGAAGATACGTTGTTCAAAGTTGGTGTGTAGTCTGAAAGCTAGGCCTCTTCTGTAGGCCAAACAGTCAGCTAAGTTTTATTTATTGAGACAGAGTCTTACAATGTCTCCCTGGATTGAGTGCTGTGGCATTGTAGCTTACAGCAACCTCAAACTCTTAAGCTTGAGCAATCCTCTTGCCCCAGCCTCCCGAGTAGCTGGGACTAGAGGTATGTGCCACTATACCCAGCTAGTTTTTCTATTTTTAGTAGAGGTGGGGTCTTACTCTTGCTCAGGCTGTTAGCTAAGTTTTTAATGCAAAGGAAAAGTTCCTGAAGAAAATTATAGAGGCTATTCCAGTTAATACATTGATTACAAGAAAGCAAACAGTTTTATTGTTGATGCGGAGAAATTTTGAGTGGTCCAGATGGAAGGTAAAGCCAGTCACAACATTCCCTTACGCTAAAGCCTCATCCATAGAAAGGCCCTCACTCTCTTCAATTCTATGAAGGCTGAGAGAAATTAGGAAGCAGCAGGAGAAAAGTTGGAAGCTATGAGGAGTTGGTTCATGAGGCTTAAGAGAGATACCATCTCCCTTAAACATTAAACATTAAAGTTCAAGGTGAAGTAGCAAGTGCTGATGGAGAAGCTGCAGCAAGTTATCCAGAAGATCTAGCTAACTTCATTGATGAAGATGGCTACAATAAACAACACATTTTCAGTGCAGACAAGACAGCCTTATATTGAAAGAAGATGCCATCTGAAACTTTCATAGCTAAAGAAGATAACTCAATGGCTGGCTTCAAAGCTTCAAAGAAAAGGCTTTCTCTTTTGTTAAGAGCTAATGTAGCCAGTAACTTTAAGTTAGACCAATGCCCATGTACCATTCTGAAAATCCTAGGGCCCTTAAAAATTATACTAAATATACTCTGCTTTTTCTCTATAAATGGAAAAACAAAGCCTGGATGACAGGACATCTATTTACCACATGTTATGTTGAATGAGCTTAAAGCCCACACTGTTAAGGCCTGCTGCTCAGAAAAAAAAAAATCCTTTCCAAATATTACTGGTCTGTGACAATGCACCTGGCCACCCAAGGGTTCTTTTAGAGATGTACAGGGGGACTAATGTTTTATGCCTCCTAACACAACATCCTTTCTGCAGCCCATGGATCAAGAAGTAATTTTGACTAATAAGTCTTATTATTTAATAAATACATTTCATAATTACATACCATAGGCAGTGATCCCGCTGATGAATCACAGACATCAATGACAAAGTAAATTGAAAACTTTCTAGAAAGGATTTGCCATTCTAGATGCCATTGAGGACAGTTGTGGTTAATCGAAGGAGGTCAAAATATCAACATTGACATGAATTTAGAAGAAGTTGATTACAACTCTCATGGATGAATTTGAGGAATTCAAGACTTCAGTGGAGAAAGTAGCTGCAGATGAGAACTAGAAGTGGGGCCTGAAGATATGACTGAATACCTATAATCTCATGATGAAACCTGAATAGATGAGAAGCAGCTTCTTATGCGTGATCAAAGGAAGTGGTTTCTTGAGATGAAATCTGCTCCTATCGAAGATGCTGGGAATATTGTTGAAATGACAACAAAGGATTCAGACTACTCCATAAACTTAGTTGGTAAAGCACCAGCAAGGTTTGAGAGGATTGGCTCCAATTTTCAAAGAAGCTCTACTGTGGGTAAAATGTATCAAATAGCACTACATGAAATCCCTTATGAAAGGAAGAGCCAAGACACACAGCAAAATTCACTGTTGTCTTGCTATAAAGCATGGCCACAGCCACCCTTAACCTTCATCAACCACCTCCCTGATCAGTCAACAGCCATCGACGTTGAGGCAACAGCCTCCACCAGCAAAAATGATGACGACTTGCTAAAGGCTCAGATGATCACTGGTATTTTTTAGCAATAGCGGATTTTTAAGTTAAGGTATATACACTGTTTCCTTAGCTACAATGCCATTAAAAACTTAATAAACTACACAATAGTGTTAAAATAAAAAACTTCCATATGCTCTGGGAAATAAAAAATTGGATGCACTCACTTTATTGACATATTTGCTTTATTGTGGTAGTCTGGAACCAAACCTGCAATATCCCCATGGTATGCCTGTGATTCACAAAGAAAAATCTGCGATCTTTCCTTGAGAAATATGACTAAATATATAATTTCATTTGTTTTCTGTAATTTTAACAACAATCTTCCCTCCTACATGATGATTTTCTCCTTTTGTAGCAGGAGTCGGTTAATTACTGAGAAGCATTGACTGCATTCCAACCCTCTCTCAACCTGAGTGATACTGATGTAAACAGAACAAAGAGCATTGTAATCTGTAATCTGTTTGGAAAGGTGAGGAATCATTCAAGGGAAATAAATATCATAGCAAAGTCAGGCTGGATTTTCTCTGATGTCTAATGGGCACTTTTTTAAAAATATAACTCAAAGGAGACTCTGAAAGGACTGCCCTTTTCTATTAAATAATTTTTTTTTTCTGTAAGACAGAGCTCTTTGTTTACCTAAAATAAAGTAAGCCGTTTCTTCCAGTTCATTGATGCTTGTATTTGTGTTTCATGTTTTGGTGTCTGAAGGACAGACCGTTTCACAATAACAACTATATAATTTCGTTAGAGCTAGTCAAAGGCAGTTTACCTAGCAGAGGGCGTTGAACAAATGTTTGTCAATAAATGGTAGTAATTATAGTGATAGACGCTTATCTACAACTTTCAGTGAAGAGGCACAAATTACATTACCAACACAGTAATGCATCAGTGGCCCAATATAGACAATTTGAGGTATTGAAAATCATGACAAATTCCTTTTGCATAGGGGGTGTTTCTATACCGCTACGGCCTATCAAGTATGTAATTGCACACTCTGTATACATGAACTTCTCTATCTATATGTGTATTGATTGTATTCTTAATACTTTAGAGATATGGAAAGAACAACCTTGAAGGATATTAGGTTAAAAAGGTAATATAAACTATCCTGCTGATAGCGGCTATAAACTGAAGGGATTAAAAGAAATTTTTGCCTACAAAAAGGTGAAAACTTTATTTTCATTTTCAAAGAATCACAAGAAATCATGAAACCATAAAATTCTTCTATAGAATATCATTGTAAATAAAGATAACGTATTAAATAGAATCAGAACTATGGATGTTTTGCAAATTCACCGTTTAGAGACATTTGGCAGAAACAGAAAACTCAAGGTCACTTTACTTTCTCTGCTTCATTAAAATGAAGAAGCCAGATCTTGTCTTGGTGAACTTGAATGATGTGCATAACTAAAATAAAAGTAATGAAGAAACAGATTTTTAATTGTATTATGGCTATGAAATGACAAGTTACTAATAAAAGGCTTAACTATTTTTAATGAATTCTATACTTATTTGTGTTAATACATCTCTCTCACTAAGGGAAGTTGATTCCCCCAAAGCCATAAATAAAATGCATGCTCCATAAATAGTATATATTTTAACAGATATATGCCTAGCTGAAAAAGTTTAAAAGCAGAAATAAGAACAAGACTAATTTTTTTAGCTTACATTTCATTCTGGTTTAAAATTTGTAAAATGTTTGAAATATGTTAGTTTGTGCAGTTTTTCATGAATATCCTATGTAATAAAAGAGATAGTTACAACTGTTCAGTTTAAAACTCGAGTCTTAGAAATGCAAAGTGATTTGCTCAAAGTCTAAATCCACAAAGGAGACATGGGATTAACACTCCACATTCATGACCAAATTCTCAGCACTTTTTTATCGATGTACTTAGACCATTTTTTTAAAAAATGATTACATATATTACATATATAATATACATATATATGTCTATTCCTTGCATGATACAGAGAACCCCTTGAGACCAGGGCCCTGTGAATCCACAGCACTTAGCATATTTGGCTCCTAGAAACCATTCACCTTATATTCACTGAGTTAGAATGGGATGAACTAAATTGATGCGCTGAAGCTTATGAGAAAATTGTATACCCATCATAATACTTATTAACTGAAATTTATGTTATTTGGGGAAATGTCCATTATAAATATTTACATGGCCCTTGGTTGCACCAATGAATCTTAAAACACACAAAATATGCAAATCCAAGCCTCCAAGGAGTCATAGCAGTCTTGGTTTGCATATTATTGGCAATGGATGTTTTCTGGCTTTCTTTTTCTTAATCCTTCGTTATTCCTCCTTTGGTGGGCTGCATGTTCAATTCAGACCCCTACTGGAAAATCTTTCATCTGTTTACATACTGGAGTTGAGCTTCCTTTTAGCGTAAACCCAATCCATTATTTTCAAGCATACGTGATAACTTATTGTGTCTAAGTGAGACTCATTATTCTTCTTTATAAAATGGCCCCCAAAAGACACTTTAAATTCAATCACTAACTATAAGGTAGTCTCAGGACGATGAGATAAAAACAGGACGATGAGATAAAAATCTTTTACATATGCCAACTATGTACATCATGGCCTTTCTACTGTGATACACTCAAGAGAGTGAAACACAAACAAGTCCATTTCCAAGGGAAAGAAGCTGCATCTTAAGGACCAAATCGCAATTCCAACTACTCAAATAAATGAATCACAGCACAGTGGGAGATAACAAAAAAATGCCAAAAGATGCTGTGGCAAGTTTTCTGCCCTTAAGGACATAATAATCTATTTAAGGAATCAAGTTTCTCAACATAATTAGCAAGTAATGCAGAATTGCGCTAAATTATATAGCACAGAATTCAAGTGCTACAGGAAATAAAAGCAACAAAATTTGCTGCAGACTAGGGAAAAATTAAGGAAGGGAAGGTTTTTTCAGGGTACCAACTCCTGTGCATGACCCTCTTTCTAGTTCCAAATTGGATATATGCCAGATTACTCAGAATCCTTGCTCTAACAATTCATCAAGCAATGCCCCTTTCTTTCTGTTTCCTTTTTTTTTTTTGCCATGCATGTTTTATTTATTATATTTGAAAGGTTTCTCTAGCATAGAACACACTAAAGGTACGGTCAGACTTGTTACATTTCTAAGGTTTCTTTGTAGTAGGAACTCTCTGATGATGTGCTAAGCATGAGTTTGGGCTGGAAACCCTTCCACATTCATTACATTTATAAGGTTTCGCTCCAGTAAGAATTCCCTGATTATATATAAGATACGAATTTTGACTAAAGATCTTGCCATATTCATCACTCCTATAAGTTTTCTCTCCAGTATGAATTCTCCAATGATTTGCAAGGTGGATTCTGACTGAACACCTTGCTATATTCATTACATTTATAAGGTTTCTCACCAGTATGAATTGTTAGATGTCATGCAAGGTATGAATTGCGACTGAAGACCTTTCGACATTCATAACATTTGTAAGGTTTGTCTCAGCATGAACCCTCCAATGCTTTCCTAGGGATGACTTGCTACTGAACATTTTGGCACATTCATTACATTTGTAAGGTTTTTCTCCAGTGTGAATTCTCTGATGTTTTGCAAGGTGTGAACTACGATTAAATACCTTTCCACATTCATTACATTTGTAAGGTTTCTCTCCAGTATGAATCCTCCAGTGATGTGCTAGGGATGATTTCTGACTGAACATGTTGCCACACTTATTACATTTGTAATGTTTTTCTCCAGTGTGAATTCTGGCATGTCGTGCAAGTCCTGTACAGTCACGGAATAACTTTCCACATTCTTTACATTTGTATG
>CAUYQV010106765.1:0-39410 GCA_963574575.1 Galagoides demidoff
TTTTTTTTTTTTTTTTTTTTGAGACGAAGCCTCAAGCTATCCCCCTGGGTAGAGTGCCATGGCATCACAACTCATAGCAACCTCCAACTCCTGGGCTCAAGCGAGTCTCCTGCCTCCGCCTCCCAAGCAGCTGGGACCACAGGCGCCCACCACAACGCCTGGCCATTTTTTGGTTGCAGCCATCATTGTTGTTTGGCGGGCCCGAGCTGGGGATTCAAACCCGCCACCTTAGGTGTACGTGGCTGGCGCCTTAGCCGATTGAGCCACAGGCGCTGAGCCAACGCTGCCATTTTTTGAAAGACTTTTTTTTTGGAGACAGAGTTTCATTTCACCCTCGGTAGAGTGCCATGGCATCACAGCTCAAAGCAACCTCCAACTCTTGGGCTTAAGCGATTCTCTTGACTCAGCTTCCCAAGTAGCTGGAACTACAGGCCCCCACTACAACACTTGGCTATTTTCTTGTTACAGTTGTCATTGTTGTTTAGCTGGCCCAGGCTGGACTCAAACCCACCAGCCTTGATGCATGTGGCTGGCACCGTAACCACTATGCTATGGGTGCTGAGCCTAAAAGCCTATTTTTAATATTCAGTCAATCAGCATTGAAGTCTTTAACTGAGGGAATAAAAAGCTCAGTGTTTATGATTTTCTTTTCCTTTAAAAAAACAAATCAATAATCCCATTGAGCTCCATCACTAATTACATAATTTGGCCAGTCTGGAAATGTTTAAAATACTGGACAGAGGGGGAAAAATTAGTAGTCAATTAACTAGTAGAAATTCAAAGTCAAAATTCAACAGAACTTCTTCATCAAACATGGTAGCTTCTATTGAAAAGCAAAGGTGACAAAATGGACAAAGACAGGACTCTTTAGTAAAAGAAGCCCACAAACCATCACAGATTCCTTCCATTTCTCATGAATCACTTTAGCCAGATTCAGATCTATATGAACCACACAATCCTCAACGGTCAGAGATCCTGGGGGCAAGAGGGAAAGAAAAGAAAATATAATCATTGCTCATTATATATTTGCAGAAAACATACAACCACCTTACATATCATGAAGCTAACTTATATTATTCACTGCAGACTTGTTTCTATTTACTGAATCTCTTGGAATGCCTTTATGTTATATGCTTTGTCACTGTTTTCACACTTCCTGAATAGCGCAATTATACAAAGCTTCATAATAAATCAATTTAAGTTACCCACTTCCATTAATCTATATATATCCTAAATACATTTATTCCCATTAGTCAAGACTTCTAAGTGGGTGGCACCTTGGCTCAATGGGTAGGGTGCCAGCTCTATCTACAGAGTGTAGTGGGTTCAAACTCAGCCCTGGCCAAACTGTAACAAAAAATAGCTGGGCATTGTGGCAGGTGCCTGCCTACTCAGGAGGCAGAGGCAAGAGAATCACCTAAGCCCAAAAGCTGGAGGTTGCTGTGAGCTGTGACGCCACTGCACTCTGCTGAGGGCAAAAAGTAAGACTCTATCTCAAAAAAAAAAAGACTTTTAAGTAAACATGTTCTAAAAAATTAATCTTGGCTTAAATGTATCTGAGGGAATAGTACCAAAGGATTCAAAAAGCTTTATCTGGGCTGGGCACCTGTGCTCAGTGGTTAGAACGCTGGTCATATGCACCAGGGGTGGTGGGTTCAAACCCAGCCCAGGCCTGCCAAAACAAACAAACAAAAATAGCCAGGCACTGTGGCGGGTGCCTGTAGTCCTAGCTACAAGGGAGGCTACGGCAAGAGAATCACTTGAGCCCAAGAGTTTGAAGTTGCTGTAAGCTACTGATGCCATGGCACTCTACCGAGGGCGACAAAATAAGACTCTATCTCAATAAAAAAATTAAAAAAATAGGCAGCGCCCATAGCCCAGTGGGTAGGGCGCCGGCCACATACACCCATGTTGGCGAGTTCAAACCCAGTCCAGGCCAGCTAAACAATGACAACTGCAGCAACAACAACAAAAAACAATAGCTAGGCATTGTGGTAGGCACCTGTAGTCCCAGCTACTTGGGAGGCTGAGGCAAGGGAATTGCTTAAGCCCAGGAGTTTGAAATTGCTGTGAACTATGACACCACAGCACTCTACCAAGGGTGACATAAGCAAGACTCTGTCTCAAAAAACATAAATAAATAAAAATAAAATTTAAAAAAGCTTTATCTGTACAAATAAGTGAGGTAAATAACAGAAAACTTTCAACATATGCACTGAATAAACACAAACTCAAATAATTCTTTCTTCAAATTACATTTTTAAAAAATCTTCTATGATGGGTACCTGTAGATCAGAGGTTAGAGCACCACCCCCATGCACTGGGGGTGGCAGGTTAAAAAAAAATCCTCCAGAAACATGTTGTGTCAAAAATAAGATACTATGGCAGTCCTCGTAGCTCAGTGGGTAGGGTACCAGCCACATACACGTACACTGGAGATGTCGGGTTTGAACCCAGTCCAGGTCAGCTAATCCACAATGACAACAACAAAAATGGCTGGGCGTGTGGCAGGCACCTGTAGTCCCAGCTACTTGGGAGGCTGAGGAAAGAGAATCGCTTAAGCCCAAGAGTTTGAGGTTACTGTGAGCTGTGACGCTACAGCACTCTACCCAGGCAACAGCCTGAGACTCTGGTCTCAAAAAAAAAGATACTATGTGAAGTCAAGCAACATAAATTACTTTCATTTCAGTAAATACATATATGTGTATATAATGCCTACGTATGATGTATAATTTATACATTATTTATATCATATATGCATTAGTATAAAATAATTTTATAATCAAATACAATCTTCTCTGGTCTACTCACACGAAATACTCATGTAGGTAATTTACTTTTTCCTTACCTGAATCAATACCAACAGGGCCAAATAATTCATTGAGTTGAAAAGCCAGTTCGGGTGGTAATGCCAATTCCAGACAGTCGATGGTTAGAGACTTGGTCATCACTGGAGCAGGGGTCAGCACCTCAGCTTTGTCTTCCTCACTGACTCTAGCTGACAAACCACTCCCTGCCGTTAGAATCCTCTCCATTTCTTGTTCATCTTCTTTCATAAATTCTTCTGTGTTTGGAAACTTCACAAAATCCTTTGAAAGATTTTCGTTTTTCTTTATTTCAAGAGTGTCCGTAAAATAAATTTCCTCATTTAATTCAAGATTTGAAGTGCCCGATACAGAGTTTAAAATATCTGACAAATTTAAAGAAGACTCTACATCATCTCCAGTCTCTGGGACTACTAGACTTTTCTCCATTTCGCTGACATCTTTGCGAGTAGTAGCTTTGAGGATACCTGGAAAAGACTGCTTAGCACTGTATGAAAGTTCTGCCTGACCGATAGGAAGCGTTTCACTGTTATCCTTCAGCTCTACAACAGCACTGGGAAATACACTTGTTATTAATTCAGGTTTCTCAGGAATTATAGTTCTTATTTCTGCCTGTTCTGAGTTTTCCTTTTCGGCATCATAGGTAGACTGTGCATTAGTGTTACTAATACCAATTCCACGGCTAAACTCTGACACAGAAGAATTAGAATCCTCTACAGTTTCTCTTTGGCTAATAATTTCTTTCAAATTCAACCCCAGAGAAAATGGCCCAATTTGTGATTCATCATATGATTTTTGGAAATTATCACACTCGGTATCCTCACATAATTTTGTTTCAGAATCCAACAGAAGGCTTGTTGCCCAAATAATATCTTTATTACACCTCTCGTACAAGTCTTTTAAGGCTTCTAATGAAACAGATCCAAACAGTTTACAAAGAATGTTCAGATTTTCAGACTCATCTGCACTGGTGAGCTCACTTTCTTCAACATACGTGCTTTTATCATACATCACCCTATACGGAATTGTTTCTTGAACATCTGAGTTTATGTTGATACTGAAAACTTTTGGCTTAAATCCATCTAGTCGTCCTGTCAATACTTTGATAGAATCTGAAATACTAATTTTATTCTTTTCAATTTTCCATAATAGAGCAAAATCCCGTGGTTCAGTCTGAGTACACACACCAAGTTCTATTCTGGGGACTCCCCTAGGTCCTCCCTCTAGAAACTCAGCAGGAGCCCGTGGTCCTCCTCCTCCAGGAACACTCGGTGCACTATTGGTCAAAGTAAGAGGTGACATGTGCTGCCTCTGACTCTCGCAGGCCATTTCAGAACTTTCCAAATTGGGCCCACTCAGTGTTCTTAGTTTTTCAAGGCTTGTGCCCCAACAGGTCTCATGTGCTGTGTATAAGGATATTTCATTCATGTTGCCGTTTGTTCCAAGTTCTAGGTTGGGTTCATTTGAACTAGTCTTTGCCATTCTCAACCTGTGCTCTCGCTGAGCTAAAGAATCAGGGGAAGGCCAATCGCCCACAATGCTGAATGAGTTCTTCCCTGTATTTTTGTAAGGATCATATTTATAGCTATTGAGTGGCTCTGAAATATCATCAGCCTGTGACTTCCTGCCATCTTCCACACTTTCACCTGGAGATCCTTGTTTTTGGATACAATTTATATTCACAGATACACTATTATCTAATTCTATGCATGACTGAGGATGGTTATACTTTTTGTCACTTTGTACCGATGAAGCTTTTTCAGTTTTTCGGTTCCTTTTTGTCCTCTGCCCAATGGTCTTATCAACTGGCCAGTCACCAACAAAATCTGATAGCTCATGCCTTGGGAACTTTTCCAAAGTTGATTTACTTTTTTGTTTCCCAAAGGATTTTTTCTTTCCTGCTGTTCTTTCTTCTGTTTCGCCAGGTGAAGGTATTTCATTTGGAAGGGGCACAGTACTCACAGGATCACGGTCTTCTGGACTATTCTCATCATGATGAACCCTTGGGGACCCTCTCCCCACAGCACTCTCTGCACGGGGGTGACCAGGCTCTTTCTCAGATGCCGTTTCTACTTGTTCTTCTTCACTTTTGTCCATCATGCCTACTTTGCCTTCAGAGTCAGAAAAATACATGTGTGGAACTTCCCGAATCAAAGTACTTTGAATGTTTTGACTCAGATCACTTATTTCTTTTCTTTCTTTGTTTAAAACTGCATTAGGCAGACAAGGAACATTCTCAGGTAACATGGTTTCTCTGGTCACGTCAAGATTCTTCTCTTCTACTAACTCTAAGTGCTTCAAAGACGAGGATAAAACATTTTCATCTTTTTCAGAGGTGCCATCTTCATTTTCTTTTGGGCTGTAAGATTTTTTTTAAAGTATCATAAGGAAGTATCTTAATGCTATCATTAATACTATAATTTAAAATAAAAACGCATTCAAATGGCATATAGGGAATATATTTATTCTGAAAATTCTAGAAATAAAACTACATTAAAATTTAAAAAGCTAATCGTGATCTTTCGCTAATACACTATGAACACATTCCTTTATTATAAACCTATTATCTAGCACAATGTTGGGCATATATGAAGCCCTCAAACTTTTTAAAAATTGAATAGTACACATGAGATTTCAGTTTAGGTATTAATTATGCATTAAATATTAAAATTAAAAGCTCTGAATTTGTTCCTGGCTTCTCTCTGACCTACCTAAGCTTAGCGTATGTAAACCTAGGTCCCAGGCTGGGTGCGGTAGCTCATACCTGTAATCCTAGCACTCCAGGAGGCAGAGGCAGATGGACTGCATGAGTTCTCAAGTTTGAGACCAGCCTGAGCAAAAGCGAGACTCCCCCTCTGAGGCAAGAGGATCACCTGATGCCAAGAGTTGGAGGTTGCTGTGAGCTATGATTGTAGGCTGTAGAGAGCTACAGCACTCTATTTAGGGTGACAGCTTGAGATTGTCTCAACAAACAAATAAAAAAAACCCCCAAAAACGAAGATGGTGGGCACGATCAAGAGAAATCAGAGAAGGGGTGAGAGCTTTCATTTGAAATGCTATTTGTTGGGCAGCGCCTGTGGCTCAGTGGGTAGGGCACCAGCCCCATATATGGAGGGTGGTGGGTTTAAACCCAGTCCCGCCCAAACTGCAACAAAAAACAGCCAGGCATTGTAAGCAGGTGCCTATAGTCCCAGGTACTCAGGAAGCTGGGGCAAAAGAATTGCCTAAGCCCAGGAGTTGGAGGTTGCTGTGAGTTGTGTGATGCCACAGCACTCTACCAAGGGTGATAAAGTGAGACTCTGTCTCTACAAAAAAAAAAAGAAAAGAAAGAAAGAAATGCTATTTGTTAAAATTTTTGAAACCATCCTCAATGTTAACTTCAGACTCAGAACACTTTTGACTAATCATTATACTGTCAACTTCAGTGATTTTTCCTTATTCAATTTGTCAACTGATCTTCTTTTCTTATCTTATTCCTTGGAGCTCTCGGAGTTCCACTCTCCCATCAAGGCTTTCTAAGTGACACCATTACTAATACCAAGCTATGTGCTAGATGCTATTCTACGTCCTCTCTATGTATTAATTCATGATCCTTATGAGATATTTATGAGCAGAATGTTATTATTGCCATTTTAGAAATAAGGAGCTGAAGTATAGAGAGATTTTGTAACGTGTCAACGATTACAAAGTTTGGGAGATGAACTCAGGAAATACAGCTGTAAGAGGCCGTGCACTTAATCACTTTGCTACACTGCTTCTCAATAAAAAAAAGCATTTATAAGTTTTCTCTTCCGCACTCCCAATTCTTTTTTAACAGAGGTTCTCCATCCCTGACCACCATGAAATATGGATGACTTAAACCTATACATATATTTAGGTTCTTCTGTACTCATTTATTCAACTGTTTGTCTTACATGCCTAACAAAACCAGTCCTATCTGATATTGTAAACTTTTAGAAGAGTATGATTTGTATTACTTAGTAAAAGCATACCGTTAATAATTGTTATAATATTAGCTTAAAAGGGTATTCTTACTAAACCCTAAGGAAATGAAGAAGTGAGATGAGTAGAAACAAAATAACAACAAGAAGATAAGGGAAATATTGAACAGTAGAGGACATCAAACAGGCAGGAATATCATCGTGGGCTTACAAACTTCTGTGAATAATGAAAACACGTCCGTGCTCTCTCTCTTCTGAGCTTTTACTTTTCTTGCTAGACCTACATACGTCCACCCCACTCCCGGCAAGACCATATACCTAGACATCCACCCCGCTCCCGGCAAGACCACATACCTAAACACTTACAAACGACAAAGGCTACCTTACTTTTTAAAAGTTAATCAGCAGTTAATTTCTAAGCTCCAAAATTATACTTTTAAAAACGGTTTCAAAATGAATTTTGTACATAAGGCAGTTTAACCCACCTCGGACTTTTATTCTCACAAGAATATGCACACAACTCAATACGTTCAGTTTTCTCCGGAACCGAAGAATTCATGATGATTGGCACGGAAACAAAACGTTGATAGTGTTCCAACATTCTTGTTATTTTTTCTTTGCTTACCCCATGAATATTACGCCTGAAAATTCCAGGGAAGAAAAGAGTTGAAGGAATGTTGATAATTAAGTTTTTAAAAATAGTAACAGTTTCAGAAAAATAATGACATATTTCCAATACATGAAATTACCAAAGCTAGCTTATTATGAAATAATGTATACTATTTGATTCTCATTTTCATTGTATTCAGGATTTCTTAAACGATCATTTTATTAATCATTCCATACAATATTTTCTAACTATTGCTATCTTTGGGAAAACTAACAGATCCTAGTAACACATTGTTTTCAAGCGCCTCAAAAAAAAAAAAATCCAAAGAATATTACCATCAGCTGGGCACAATGGCTCATGCCTATAATCCCAGCACTTTCAAAAGCTACAAATAAAAAAATAAAAAGGTGGATTTCTCCCTAGTCAGGAATCTCACCCCACCTGCATTCCAGGTGAAATAAAATAAAAAATAAATAAATAAATAAATAAAAGCTGAGGCAGAAGAATCACTTGAGGCCAGGGGTTCAATACCAGACTAGCAATCTGGGCAACCTGCAAGACACTATCTCTACAAAAGACTTAAATTTGCCAGGTGTGGTGGTATGCAGCTCATACCTCAGTTACTTAGGAAGATTGCTGGAGCATAGGAGTTCAAGGTTACAGTGAGCTATGGCTACTACACTCTAGGCTTTGCAGTAGGTGAGACCCTGTTTCTTTAAAAAAAAAAAAAAAGGTTTGGCATCTGCTGCTCAGCGGCTAGGGCGCCAGCCACATACGCCTGAGCTGGCGGATTTGAACCCAGTCTGGGGTTCAAACAAACAACAATGACAATTACAACAAAAAAATAGCTGGGCATCGTGGAGAGTGCCTATAGTCCCAGCTACTTGGAGGCTGAGGACTCCTTACTCCTCACTTAAGCCCAAGAGTTTGAGGTTTGCTGTGAGCTGTGACACCACTCTACCCAAGGTGACAACTTGAGATTCTGTCTCAAAAAAAAAAAAAAAAATCCCATTATAAAGGTTTCCACTTATGTCAGTATGATAAACTAGACAGATGTCCCAAAGGGCTCTGCTGTCACAAAAAAACCAGATTCCAAGTGAATTAAAGCAAACATACTTTGAAATACAAAGAAACAAACAAAGAAAAACATTCCTAGCATCTGAAGTATCTAGACGTCCAAATATGAAGCTTGTTGTTTTTGCCCATGGTAGCTTATTATGTTTTGTTGGTAAGTTCATATTTGGTTAACTTAATATGTGGGAATCCTTAGGCCTTAAACTAGGGTGCTTTCATTTACACAACGTCTAGATATGCAGCTACCAGGAGGGCAGATGGTTTGCAACAGGTCCTCAAAGGTCTTGTCTTATTGCAAACATCTTAGGTGCAACTCTTCCATCTTGAGTCGGCTTTGTGGATCCCAGATACCTGGATCCCAGGGATAATATGAGCATTTGCAGCCAAGGCAAATCTGGCTTTCATATTTACCTACCTCAATCTCGTCTGCCTTCAAATCACAGAGAAGCAAAGAGATAGAAAATATGAGAGGTTAAGAGACATAGACATGGAGGACAGAGCAAAAGGTCTAGTATACATCTAATCAACGTCCCAGAAGGAGAAGAGAAGCATGGGACAGAAGCAATTTAAAGAAAATCGTCAAGAATTCTTTAGAACTGATGAAAAACAATCCCGATTTCAGAAGCCCAAAAACTCCCAAACAAGATAAAAACAAACAAACAAAAATCCGCAATTAGGAACATAGTACTGAAATTGTCATTCACCAAAGACAAGATATCAAAAGCAACCACAAATATTTTAAAAATTGTCTTAAAACTAGTCATCTGCAAAGAAAACAAAATGACAGCTGACTTAACAACAATAGTAATGAAAGTCAGAAGAGAGTTAAGTATTACCTTCAACAACAGAAAATAACTGTCATTCTAGAATATATATACACATATATGCTCTGGTGACACATATACATATAGAGAGAGAGAGATCCAGCAAAGGTATCTTACAAGAATGATGGCTAAAAGAAGATTGGCCAATTTATAAAAAAGAGTTTAAACCAAGCAGGCCCTCATTGCAAAGAAAATTCTTAAAGATGAAAGTTGGGCAGAATGAAATTCCCAGATGACAGGTCTATGATACAAGAAAAAATGAATATTCTGGACAACATAGCATTTAAGCTGGGAAGGAGGCTAACTATCAGAGTTAAAATATTTTAAAGTCTTTACATTTGTGAGGAGAAACTAGGAAAATGCCTTTACTGTAGCTTTAAAGTCCGCACGATAAAACTTATAAGATAACCACTGAAAGAACAAAAATAGTACACACAACTTCCAAATTAGTAGAGAAGAAGAAAAAACTGAAGACGACGATTTGGATTCAGGCAAAAAAAAAAATCCAAAATAAGGCACAATAGGAAAAAAAAAAATCCAACTCCCTAATTTTCTGTAATAGGGAAACAATCACAGAAAAGGTGAGATAAGTAGAAAGCACAGAATGAGACAGTAAGTAACAAGATCAATTACACGAATAACCAAAATAACTGTAAAAGAACTAAGTTTATCAGTTAAAAGCCAAGGTGGACAGAGTGAATTTATTAAAACACAAGTCACAGTGTCTGTAAGAGATATACCTAAACACAGGAATACTCAAAGTAAAAATATGAAGAAAGTAAATAATATTCAAGTACTAACTAAAAGGAACTAAAAGGAAGGGACTCTACTACAGTTCTGTTAATATTAGACCAATCAGACTGAACAACAAAAATTACTACTAAAGGCAAAAGAAAGATCACTACAAATGGGTAAAAGTTCAATTAATTAGGGCAACATACAAATCTTAAGCTTGTTTGTGCTTCAAAACGTACTTCCAGACTAGATAAAGCAAACACAGGAAGAACAATAAGGAAAACCTGCAACATCCACATAAAAGAGACGCCGCCATTCCTCTCTAGCATGAGAGATGTGAGCAAAGATTTAATACGCCTGAGTTAATGATGTATTAACATGCTGATATATATTATCATCAAGCAAATATGAAATATTAAAAAACTGACAATTATCTAGGACATAAAATATCTTTGAAAATGTCAAAGAATTAGGATCACACAAACTATACAATTTGATCTACTGCAGTTAAGTTAAAAATCAAATTTATAAAATATAAAAACATTCACCTGCTCAGAACTTTTTTTTTCTTTTTTTGAGACAGAGTCTCACTTTGTTGCCATCAGTAAAGTGCCAGGACTTCATAGCTCACAGTGACCTCAAACTCTTGGGTTCAAGCAAACCTCTTGCCTCAGCCTCCTGAGTAGCTGGGACCACAAGCACCCACCACAATGCCCAGCTATTTTTAGAGACAGGAGTCTCACTCTTGCTCAGGATAGTCTTGAACCTGTGAGCTCAGGCATCCACCTGCCTTGGCTTTCCATAGTGCTAGGACTACAGGTGTGAGCCACTATACTCGGCCAGCTCAGAAATTTAAAAACAGGATCCTATGGGTGTTGCCTGTGGCTCAGTGGGTAGGGCACTGGCCCCATATACCAAGGGCAGCGGGTTTGAACCCAGACTGGGCCAAACTGCAACAAAAAATAGCCAGGTGTTGTGGCAGGCACCTGTAGTCCCAGCTACTTAGGATTCCTGGCTGAGGCAAGAGAATTGCCTAAGCCCAAGAGCTGGAGGTTGCTGTGAACTGTGACACCACAGCACTCCACCAAGGGTGACAAAGTCAGACTCTTCTCTAAAAAAAAAACACAATCCTAAATTAACCCAAGACCTAAAATAATGAAATTAATCATAATACAAATTAGAAAAACTCAGTAAAAACAAAAAGCAAGCATTACATATTAAAATTCTGGCAGCAGGTGGAGTACCATGGAGGGAAATTTCGGATCAAATGCTCATTTGAGAAAATGGTTGAAATCTTCAAATAAGGAAGTTTTAAACATGAAAGAATGAAAAAAGAAAAACACATTTTCTAAATAGCAAAAAGGTAGAATAAAGAGAAGCAGAAATGAATGAGACACAAAACAAACTTACAACAGAGGTTAATCATGCCAAGAGTTATTTATTGGAAAAGGCTAATAAAAATAATCTGATCTTTGGTGACAATAATCAAAGGAAAAAGAAGGAAGATAATGTAAACATATTAAGATTGAAAGGGGGAGACTACTAAAATGGTTTTAAGAGTGTCTTAATAAACATCTTTGGCATAACGGAAAAATTCCAACTGGATGCTCATTCTCACAAAGAAAAAAACCAGACCCAGAAATTTCTGTAAATAAATTCTAACAAACATTCAAACTTAGATAAATGTAGAAAAGAGAAAAAGAGGAGATACTTTCCAGTTAATTTTATGACCTAAAACTCTGGTACTAGAGGCAGTCAAGGCAGAACAAAGAAGAGAAAACAATCTGTTCATTTATACGGATGCAAAAATCCTAAAAGGAGACCTGATCCAGTATATGCATCAAAAGGAAAATAAAAAAGGGATTAAATCATGATATATGCTATAACACAAATGAACCTTAAAAACATTAAGTGAAAAGATGCCAGACACAAAAGACCATCTACTGCATGTTCCATTTATATGCCATGTGTACACAGGAAAATCCATAGATACTGAAAACAGACCAGCAGTTGCCAAGAGGGGGGGAGAGTAAGAAGTAACTGTTAGAAGATACGGGTTTTTTCACGCGGATGGAGACATTCTGGGATTAGATGGTGGTAATGATCACACAACACTGTGAATAGACTAAAATCAGGTTGTCCTTTAGTTAGGACTGAAATTAGTTAAAATTACCAAGGAAAAAACAGCTTGACCAAAATTAAGTTAGGGCTATCTCTAAGGGAACATAGAGCACAAAGGCAAACACATGGCCTACCCACGCCCTGAGTAACACTTTCACTCAAGTCAAGCAACCAGATAAAGAAACAGCCTTGGTATTTCTATTTTTTCTATTTCTACCTCCTTACTACCTTCCAGGATTCTAAGTCCCTAAGCAGATACATGAACAGCAATTTGTCCCTCCCACTACCGCTGGGTCAGGGGTGCCAAATCCTAGGGTATTCTAGTTTCAGATATTAATGTATTTTTAAAGGTAATAAAGTACTGGGCATGTAAAGCAATGGGGCCAGTACAGAGACTCCTATCTGAAATCCCAGCATTCTGGGCGGCCAAGGTGGGAAGATCACCTGACCCCAGGAGTTCAAGACTAGCCTGGGCAACATACCAAGACCTCATCTCTACCAAAAATTAAAAAATTAGCTAGTCATTGGGGTATACACCTGTAGTCCCAGCTGCTCAGGAGGCTGGGCTAGAGGATCACTTGAGCCCAGGAATTCAAGGTTATAGTGAGCTAATGATGGGCCACTGCACTCCAACCCAGATGACAGAGACCCTGTCTCTTCAAAAAAAGAAAATCCACAAGCAATACAAAATTTGTTACTAAGTGCAAAGTCACAATCTAACCAACTCATGCATCATTTACAAAGGGGAAAAACATCTAGATGGACTTTCTACAATTGTCACGAAACAAAAAACTTGTTAAATAGCCTCCAAGTTTTACCTTGCAAGTTCCTTTGGTTTGAACTTCCACCATGTGTCTGGTTCCCGGAAAAGGACTTTATACTTATGTTTTTGAGACTACATACAAAAGAAACAAGAACATTTTAAAATAGTTATTTCCATGAAATTAAGTTTGTTTCCAAATTTACAGCACATTTCTTATTTTATTTTTTTGATTTTTTTAATCACAGCATGTTAAAAGTGAAAGAACCTAAAAGATTAATCTTTATATGGGCAGAGCCTGTAGCTCAGCGGCTAGGGCACTGGCCACAAACAACCAGGCTGGCGGATTTGAATCTGGCCAGGGCCAGCTAAAAACAACAATGACAACTGCAACAACAAAAGAATAGCCAGGCATTCTGGTAGGTGCCTGTAATCCCAGCTACTTCAGAGGCTGAAACAAGAGAATCACTTAAGCCCAGAGTTTGAGGTTGCTGTGAGCTGTGACGCCACAGTACTCTACCCAGAGCAATAGCTTGAGACTCTATCTCAAAAAAAAATTTTTATTTAAAAATTAAAAAATAATAATCTTTATGGATGTGTTAAATTATACAAAATACTCTTTGACCCAGCAATTAACTTATGCTACTGACAAATATTATATGAGAGTAAAAAGATACAGGTATATACCAGGATATAGGTTCACCATTATTTATGAGCAAAAGAATACAAATGACCCACTGGTTATTACTATAGAATTGGATGAATAGATTAAAGTACAACTATAAGAGAAAATATAGGTTCAGTGCCTGTAGCTCAGCAGCTAGGGCACCAGCCACATATACCAGAGCTGGCAGGTTCGAATCCGGCCCAGGCCTGCCAAATAACAACTACAACCAAAAAACAACCAGGTGTTGTGGTAGGCGCCTGTAGTCCCAGCTACTTGGGAGGCTGAGGCAAGAGAATCACTTAAGCCCAAGAGTTTGAGGTTGCTGTGAGCTGTGATGACATTGCACTCTACCAAGGGAGACAGCTCAAGACTCTTGTCTTAAAAAAAAAAAAGAAAATATTATATAGTAATTTTTTTTAACTCTACATATGTTAATGCATTTAAAATAAATTCTTAAGTTAAAGAATTTTCACCTAAGTATAAAGGATTATTTACACATTGGTAAACATGGAAAACTTCTGGAAATATTCTCAAAAATACAATAAAAGCACCTACCTTGACCGGAAAGATCACCTATATATCTGTCTAATAAGGGCATAAGTGAACTTTTCTAGAACTAGAATATAAATGTTTTGATACAATGACTAAGCAAATGACATGAAATCTATGTTAACCAGCTTCATGAAAGTATTTCAAATTATATATGAAAACAGTACAATGTACCCCATGTTTGCATTAATGTATACAGCTATCAATTAATAAAAAAAAAAAGCATCTACCTCTAGGGAGAACTTTGGGCATTCTTTGAATACTTATCATATTTGTAACTTTAAAATTATTCTAAGTATTATCTGATTATATTTTTCAAAGCCTAATTTGGCTATAATCTAACAGCCAAGCCCTATGCTTGTGTACCTCCCTCTCTCCTACATAACTGAGTACCTAACTCAGCTTTTGATAAGTTAATGATGGCTGACTTCCGGAAAGAGGTGACATCAAAACTGGGCAAAAAAGAACAGTCAAACATAAGCCAGGCATATATGAAGCAGAGAAGCAGAGAAGGCATATTCCAGATAAAGGGAAAAGCACTAGATATGAAAAGGAATCTGCACATTTAGAGAAAGTAGTTGAGATTACAGAATTCTGAATTTGTCAGAATAGCAAAATTTCAAAAGAAAGTTGAAGAATAACAAAGGACCACCAAATACTGATGTTGCTAAAAGGAATCAGAAATATACATATACACACACACATACACATACTTACAAATAAATAAGATCATAATTTAACACCACTACCTTTTCATTAAAAACACCCCCCCCAAAAAATCTCATAATGTAAAAACGGAATTTCATTCAGCCCTATGAGTTGTAGTGAAAAAAAAATTGAATTTCAGAATTTAAAAAAATGAATAAATGAAGCTTTACAGAAAAACTCAGCTATATTCACCTATTTTTCTCATGTGCTCTTAAGTAAAAAGGATTAAAACCAAAGAAAGCTAACCTAAAGGCAGTCCAAGATTCTGCCATTCTCAAGTGCTTGAGATTCACTTATATAAATAAAAACATCCAGGCAGGTCTTGGTGACTCATACCTGCAATGCCAGCAGTTTGGGAGGGCAAGGCAGATAGACTGCTTGAGCTCCCAAGTTCAAGACCAGGCTGAGCAAGAGGAAGATCCCATCTCTAAAAAGACTAGCCAGGCGTTGTGGTGGGCCCTTGTAGTTCCAGCTACTTGGGAGACTGAGGCTAGAGGATCACTTGAGCCCAAGAAACTGAGGCTACTATGAGCTCTGACACCACAGCACTCTACCGAGCATGACAAAGAGAGACTCTATCTCGAAAAAAAAAAAAAAAAAATAGAGGCTCAGTGCCTGTGGCTCAAGTGGCTAAGGCACCAGCCACACACACCTAAGGTTGTGGGTTCGAATCCAGCCCAGGCCCGCCAAACAATGATGACTGCAACCATAAAATAGCCGGGTGTTGTGGCAGGCGCTTGTGGTCCCAGCTACTTGGGAGGCTGAGGCAAGAGACTCAATTGAGCCCAGGAGTTGGGAGTTGTTGTGAGCTGTGATGCCACAGCACTCTACCCAGGGGGACAGCTTGAGGCTCTATCGTGGAAAAAAAAAAAAAAGAAATAAAATAAAAATAAAAAAATCCTTGGCTCGGTGTCCATGGCATAGTGGTATGGCACCAACCACATGTATGGAAGCTGGTGGGTTCAAATCCAGTCCAGCTAAACAACAGTAACAACTTCAACAAAAAATAGCCCAGCATTGTGGCAGGTGCGTTGAGTCCCCTACTTGGGAGGCTGAGGCAAGAGAATCTCTTAAGCCCAAGAGTTTGAGGTTGCTATGAGCTGTGACACTGTAGCACTCTACCGAGGGTAACACAGTGAGACCCTGTCTCAAAAAAATAAAAAAGTAAATAAATCCTTGAATAATTTCAAACCCACTACTCTGAACTTAGAACAACTTATCGTACAAACCAAAGCAACATATGGCTTCATTTCCCACGCCTGTAGATTTGTATTATCTATTATTATAGGAGATATCTTCTTCTCAAATGCTTCTCTTGCTGAAAAACACAAAACAACAAATCACTTTTAGTAATAGTATTAAGAATTATCTTCATTTTTTCCTTTTTTCTCTTTTAATAATAGGGATGGGGGTCTCACTATATTGCCCAGGCTGGATTTGAACTTCTGAGCTCAAGTGATCCTCCTGCCTCAGCCTCCCAAGTAGCTAGAGCTAGGCATGTACTTGACTTTCTTAATTTTTTTTTTTTAACATCTGATCTTGTTTTCATGATGTGGAAGTCATAGACATGTACTAGTTTTACTCACTACTCAACTTCTAAATATCCTTTGGAGGACATAAAAAATTAAAGTATGGGTAAAGGTTGCATAATAATATTGAATAATAATAAATAAATTCTAAAGTTATGTAATAAACAGAAAATTTTATCATGCTACAGGCAACAAGATGGTTTAGGTTTTGGAAAAGAAAGGACTTCAGTAGAAAAACAAAAATTCAAATATAGCCTACAGCTTAGTTGATAACAATGTACCAATTTCTCAGTTTTGACAAATGTACCAGATTTATACAAGATGTTAACGTGCAGGGAAAATGGGTAAATAGTATTCAGAAAAGCTCTCTATGCTATCTTTGCTATGTTTCCAGAAATCTAAAATTATTACAAAGTAAAGTCTAAAAACAAACAAAAAAAATAAATGAATAAATATACATGATAGAATGATATAAAACATTATACTGTTGTACAGGGGATTTTTCTCCCCAAGGAATTATTAGACCATGCAGGAAATTAATAATGTATTGCAACAAAGTCTTACAAGGAATTTATCTCAAAGTTTTAAAAGTTCTGCCCAGTCTCTACCGACTCAATAATGGAAAGATAAACCAATTTAAAAATGGTCAAAGCATATGAACAGGTATTTCTCCAAAGAAGATACAAAAATGCCTAATAAGCACACAAAAAGATGTTCAACATCATTAGCCAGCAGAGAAACCAATCAAAACCACAAGGAGCCACCACTTCCCCCAGCCAGACAGCTGTAGTCAAAAAGACAGACAGCGGTAAGTGCGGGAGAGAATGTGGAGAAGTCGAAACTCTCATAAACTACCAGCAGGAACTTAAAATGGTATAAATGATTTGGAGAACAGCCTGGCAGTTCTTAAAAAGGTTAGACATAGACATGTATGTTTATAGCAGCATTATTCCCAACAGCCAAAAAGTGGGGGAGAACCCAATGTCCAGCTGATGGACAGGTTAAAAACATGTGGTATTTCCATATGATGAAATGCGTATTATTCAGCCTTGATGAGAAATGAAGTACTGATGTATGTTACAACATGGATGAACCTCAAAAACATTATGCTAAGAAGGCCAAAAACTAAAGACCACATATTACATAATTCCATTTCTATCCAAACATCCAGAATTGTCCGCCTGGTGCAATGGCACACTTCTATAATCCTAGCCCTTTAGGAGGGTGAGGCTGGAGGATCGCTTGAGATCAGGAGTTTAAAACCAGCTGAGCAAGAGCAAGACCCCATCTTTACAAAAAATAGAAAAATTAGCTGGGCGTGGTGACATACCCCAGTAGTCCCAGCTACTTGGGAGGCTAAGGCAGGAGGATTGCTTGAACCCAGGAGAGTGAGGATGCAGTGACCTGTGAGGACGTCACTGCACTCTATCACAGGTAACAGAGCAAGACCCTGTCTCAAAAAAAAAGTCCTGAACAGGCAAACTATAGAGATAGAAAGTACATTGGGAGAAACGAGTGACTGCTTATGGGTAAAGAATCTTTTTTTGAGGTAATAACAATGTTCTAAAATTGACTGTGGTGATGAAAATATAACCAGAATATTAAATTCTAAATTACATCATTCAAATGGGTGAATTCAGCAGAGCATGGTGGCACCTGCTTGTAGTCCAACTCCAAGTATAGGAGCCTGAGGTGGGAGGACTGCCAGAGCACAGGGGTTGGAGGCTGCCATTGCACTCAAAAAAAAAAAAAAAAAAAAAATTCTAGCACTCTGGGAGGCCGAGGTGGGTGGATCGCCTGAACTCACAGGTTCAAGACCAGCCTGAGCCAGAGTGGTGGGCTCCAGCTACTCGGGAGGCTAAAACAAGAGAACCGCTTGAGCCCAAGAGTTTGACGTTGCTGAGAGCTGTGATGACATGGCACTCTACAGAGGGCAAAAAAAAAGAATTAAGGAGTAAATTATATCACAGTCATGTGGTTTTAAAAAGAGTCCTGCCTATTAATATGTTATTATTATTGCTGTGCTTGATGCTGTTTAGAAGAGCAGGCTGAACTAGTGCTAAGCATTTTTCATTCTGATTTAACCTTTTCAACAATCCTGGGAGCTAAGTACTGTTCTCCCCTTTAATACACAAAGATTGTCCACCTTACACAGTATAAATAACTTGCCCAAGATCACACAGTTAGTAAAAGTTGGTCTTCATCACCACATCATCCCGCCTCCTTTGTTTTTAAGTGTGTTCATATGTTCACAGCTGAGTTCTCACTTTAATTTTTGGTTCGAGTATAGACACATAAAAATTTAACAATGTCTGAAGATCCTTTTGTAGTTTTCAACTATAAATGACTGTGTTCACTCTTATGGATGAGATGTGCTAGGATGACATGCATGAGCCACTGCCCCCGGCCTCTATTACTCTTAATATTAACCAGAATCGGATGCGTAGTCTTACCACGATTCTGATTCCATTCATGTGCTTCTCCTAAATACTTTACATCAAACTGATACTGTCCATTTATGTAAAAATAATCATCAGTACTAAGAATGACTCCGCTCGGATTATCCTCCTGCAAAGTCCTGTGAATGAAAAATCAAATTACTTTCATTATTTTTCTAAATTCTCTCTCCTAATTTTCAAAGTCACAATCAAAATAAAGAAAAGAATAAGAACATTATAATATTAAAACAAATCATACTGAAAATCCTCTAAGCAGATAGCAGGTCTATTTATATGAAAGTTTAAAGGTTAACAAATGGTTAATTATCCTTTTATGAAAATACAAAAGACCATTTCTGGAGCATCTATTAAATATCAGGCACTATTTTAACAACAAAAAAAAAGAAAAGATAAAAAAAAATTTTTTTTTTTTTTTTGAGACAGTCTCATTTTGTCACCCATAGTAGAGTGCTGTGGCGTCATAGCTCACAACCACCTCAAACTCTTAGGCTCAAAGCAATTCTCTTGCTTCAGCCTTCCTGGTAGCTGGGACTACAGGCACCCACAACAACGTCCAGCTATTTTCGGAGACAAGGTCTCAGTCTGACTCACGTTGGTCTCAAACCTGTGAGCTCAGGCAATCCACTCACCTCAGCCTCCCAGATTCCTAGGATTACAGGCGTTAGCCACCAAGCCCAGCCCAAAGATAACAATTTTTGCCCGGGACTGGGAGCAGTGGCTCACACCTGTAATCCCAGTACTTTGGAAAGCTCAGAAGGGAGGATCACTCGAGGCTAAGAGTTTGAGACCAGCCTACACAACACAGTAAGACCCCTGTCTCTACAAAAAAATTAAAAAACTAGCCAGGTAAGGTGGCAGGTGCCTGGAGTCCCAGTTACTGGGAGGCTAAGGTGGGAAGATCGTTTGAGCCCAGGAGCAGGAGGACCATAATGGTGCCCCTTTACTCTAGCCTGGGTGACAGTGTGAGGCACTTTGTCTCTGAAAAAAAACAAACAATAACAAAAAAAAAAAAAAAAAACCTTTAAGAGAAAACAAAGTCATAAACATTTAGTAAAAGGAAACATTTTAGGGGTTTCTGAAGAACTCTACTAAGCAACCTTTGTGCAAATTCACACTAACTGTTCAGATTCAGGCATTGTGCACTTTTTTTTAACTCAAATTAAACCCATACCTTGCCAAAAAAGATTTTCCGGATCCTGGGAGCCCTCTGAGAAGAACAAGAACTAGCCCAACGTAAGCTGTTGTCTTCTTTCTTACAGTCTGAGAGACTGGAGTTTCCTGTACTTGGTAAGCACTTGTTCCCTCGTTACTCCTCCACACCTTTGTTGGGGAAGTGTGAGAAATAACTGTAGGTGGAAAGGTATAGCTGACGGGTCTCCAGTGCGCAGCTGTGGTTACGACAGGAGCCACAAAGCCGTGGTTTCCTTGAAAGAGGTCCAAAGCAGGAATCATGGGGTTCCACAATGGCGGAGGGGGAGGGGGCAGCAGCAAAGGGAGCGGGGTTAGTACCGGGCAGTAACTAACATCCTTCCCTTTTGGTGGCAGTTCAGGATGCTTGTGTGGCTTAAAACTGAACCCTTCAGAAGGTACAAACACATCAGAGACAGAAGATTTCTGATCACCACCTGTACTGGGTAAATCAAGCCCTGGAAGGCTGGAAGGAAGCTGAGGTTCTCTGGTGTCCAGATTCACAGAAGCTTGAGGGAACTGGACTGCAATGCACTCCGATTCTAAAACTTCTTTCTGCTTTTGATCAAGATTTCTACCACCCACATTAGAATCATTTACAAGATTTAAAGAACTACTGAGAAAAGAATCTTCTGGGTAGCTACCGTCCAGTGCCAGTGTGTTATCCTTTGTACAATGTTTGGACTCATTTACAACTGAATGTGAAGGTGATGGATTTGAACTTACTGTGGAGGCAGAACTCTCTAAGTCTTCACTGTTCAAATTCATACTTTGTGTGGAAAGAATGGGAGTCATAGTACTTGAATCAGAATTTATAAACTCACTTCGGTCATTAAAACTGTTAACATCTTGCAAAGGCAAAAATGAGTATACTTGGTCATCAGGATCAGAGTTCAGTTTCTCAAAAGCATTCTGTATTAAGGAATCCAAGTCTTCAGTTAGCTGCATGTCCAGAAATGAATCCATTTTTGAATCTTCACTCTCGTCTTCGGGAGGACACTTCTCCATTAGTTCACTTTCTGCTGCACTTACTGGGTTCTCAGAAGCAATGAAACTTTGTGGAGATGATTCTTCTGTCTTGGCATCAGTGGCAGATAATTCTAACAGACAATCCATAGCATTTTCAACTGTACAACAACAAGAACAATGACGACACCACAAATATACAGAGAGAAAAGACACAACTGTATTAAAACTCAACTAAAATTATACTAGAATTTTACACTGAATAGGATATAGAGAAAGGTATAATATTCAAGTTATATTTCACGAAATTAATATATTACTAATATACCAACATCTGTATTAGTGAAAAATTTGAATGAGAGAAACATGCTGTGTTTTCCTTTCAGATAAATAGTAGTAAACCATCATCAAGTAAATACCTTTTGCTGAATTTATTGAGTAAATGTATAAATGTCTATGAGAGTATGTATTAGGGTTATTTATAAAAGAATCCAAGTCAGTTGATTTATTCAACAAATACTTACCTACTGAATGTACTTTTATATTTTATGTATTCTCTTAGAAATCAAATTTATTCATATTATCCATGCTATGAGAACTCTATTTAATACAAGAAATACTTACAGGCATGTTCTGTATATCAGAAATACTTTATAAAAAGATAAGACAATCTTTACTCACAGGATTTGGCAGTCTAACAGAGACAAAAATTATATTCAAAGACAATTACAATATACATTAAATAATGTTCACTTCTGATAATGTGCAAATGCTATAGAAATAAATAGGAGAATAAGAAAAGGTTTTGCATAAGGTAATAAACGAACTGGACTTGAAGAATAAAAAAATCATTTACAGCCAGGCCTGGTGGTTGACACCTATATTCCCAGAACTCTGGGAAGCCAAGGCAGGAGGATCCCTTGAGCTCAGGAGTACAAGACCAGCCTGAACAAGAGCAAGACCCTTTGTCTACCAAAAGGAGAAAAAGTAGCCCCACATTGTGACGGGTGCCTGTCATGTAGTCCCAACTACTTGGGAGGCTGAGGCAGTAGGATCACTTGAACCCAGGACTTTGAAGTTACTGTGAGCTATGACACAACAGCACTATAGCTTGGGCAACAGAGTAAGATTCTGTCTCCAAAAAAAAAATCAAAGAAGAAAAATGGAATTTACAAGACACAAGAAGATAAAAGATAAACTTGGACTTGCAAATGCAAAGTTTGTTCAGGTGTTAAGCTAGGTAGAGCGTGGGCATGTAGTTGTACCTGTGGTAGGGAAGAGAAGGAAATCGACCTAGAGAGGAAGACTGGGCAAAACTAGGAAGGGGCCGCTACTTCACGCTAAGAAATAGTCATCTCGGCTTGGCGCCCATAGCTCAGTGAGTAGGCACTGGCCATATACACCAAAGGTGGTGGGTTTGAGACCAGCCCGGGCCTGCTAAACAACAATGACAAATGCAACCAAAAGCAGCTAAGCTGGGTGGCACCTGTGGCTCAAAGGAGTAGGGCACTGGCCCCATATAACAGGTGGTGGGTTCAAACCCAGCCCCAGCCAGAAAAAAAAAAAAAAAAACAGCTAGGCGTTGTAGTAGGCACCTGTAGTCCCGCTATTTGGGAGGCTGAGGCAAGAGAATCGGTTCCAGGGGTCCTCAAACTTTTTAAACAGGGGGCTAGTACACTGTCCCTCAGACCATTGGAGGGCCGGACTGTGGGCCCTGGGACGAGATGGCTGCTAAGCAGGACAGGCAGCGGTGGCAAAAACACCTGGTAAGACCAGATGAATGTCCTAGGCAGGCTGCATGTGGCCCGCAGGCCGTAGTTTGAGGACACCTGGGCCTTAAGCAAGCGGTTCTCAACCTGTGGGTCGCAACCCCTTTGGAAGTTGAATGACCCTTTCACAGGGGTCGCCTAAATACATCCTGCATATCAGCTATTTACATTACTATTCATAACATTAGCAAAATTACAGTTATAAAGTAGCAACGAAAATTATTTTATGGTTGGGGGTCACCACAACATGAGGAACTGTATTAAAGGGTCACGGCATTTGGAAGGTTAAGAACCACTGGCTTAAGCCCAAGAGTTTGAGGCTGCTGTGAGTTGTGATGCCATACCACTCTACCCAAGGCGACATAGTGAAATTCTGTCTCAAAAAAAAGAAAGAAATATTCATCTTATTTTCTAAGGGAAACTACCAGTCATAGCATTTGAGCTAGAAGCTTTGTACATAACCACCTCACTGAATACTCAAATAATACTATCCAGTATATTATTTCTAGCAAATAAATGAAGAAAATGAAATTCAAAAAGTAAATTGACCCAATGTAACTTGACCCAAGTCACGGAGACTGTAAATAACAGAGCCAGAACTGATGTGTCTGACTCCAATGCTGAGCTCTTTCTAACACAAATAGGAAATTAGTAGAACTTTTAAACATTTGAACTTGAGGATAGTGTTCCTTTGTGTTTTGTCTTAAGGAAGATAAATCTGGAAACAGCATGGTACAGTGGGTAACAGCTCTGGTCTAGAGTCAAAACACTAACATTTAAATCATAACTACTGGCTGTGACACCTTGAACAAGTTAGTTAATTTCCCTAAACCTTGATTTTCTCATTTGTAATATGGGGACAATAAAAGTACCTACCTCATAGGTTGTTGTGAGGATTAAATGATATAATCCATGAAAAAGTGCGGTGCACAAGGACTGGTGCCTCGCAAGCACCCAATTAATGTTCCCTTAAGAAGAAAAACAAAGAGGGATTGGAGGGGGCAAGCCTGGCAGAGAGATCAATTAGGAGATCACAGCAATTCTACATAGGCTAAAAGCCCTAAAAATGAAAAAAAAAAATGCAAACAAGTATGTCTATGAAAAAAATTTAAATAGCAAAACCAGAAAGAAAAGATCAACTAAAAAAAGGTAACGTGAATACAATGAAAAACAGCATTAAGTAAAAATGAGTAAAAGATCAAGACAGATAGATAACCACACAAAAAGAAAAGTCCTTGCACAATCATGGAGAAAAATTAAAACCATAGTATGAAAAAAAAACAAAGAAAATGAATGAACAATATATGCAAGAATATTAATGAGCAATCATGTACAAAAATGTTTTTTTAAAAGAACATAAATTAATAAAAGGTATAATTTTATTCCTATTAAAAAAATCTCAAAATACCATGACACAATGCTGAAAGGGCAATGTCAACTCTGCTACACTTAATCAGAGCCGGTGGCATTACCAACTAGCACACCTCATTTGATAGAAAAGTCAGCAGAACAGTTCCAAGAGCCGAAAGCTGTGCTTGCCCTGTGACGCAAGAAAATAAAGCCCTGGGATTAAGAAAAACCCGAAAGCAAGATGTTCTCTGCAATATTAACTGCTCATGAAAAACTCAGATATAATTAAACAGAACACAACACCACAGTGGAATATTAGCAAACTATTGAAAAAATGCTTAAAGTTAAAAAAGCAGAACGCTCGATGCTGTTATATAAACTATTCAAATATCAAGTGTTTATAAACAGGGTCTACAGAAGATTCTGGAAAATAGAAATAAGGTTTTCATTAGGGTACAGAATAACATCGTTTTCTTGTAATTCCCCATTGCTATGTTAGTGTATGTGCAACAAATACATTTTAAAGACATCAAAACTAGAAAATAAATGCTGAAGTCATTTATAGAACTCTATGTACTATCATTTCCGAGCATCACATGCACTATTGAAACCTGGTTTTCTACAAACATAACAGGCTAAGTAAGATATGCTCACATCACAGGCTACACAATGACTGAAACTAGAAGGTTAACACACATTATCAAAACTTTCCAAATCTAGAATGATTTTATCTTATATTAATCATGACCAGGAACAGTTCTGAGCCATCCACATTTAATTTACTCATTCAGCCAACTTATATAGATTCCTGTCTACAAACACACTACTACATGATTTATTATAAGTTATTAATATTACTAATCCTGATGATTTTGCCAAAAATAAAAAACCCAAAAAATTCAATCTCCACCCAAAAAAGTCCTATAAGGTACATACTATTATTTTTCTCATTAACAGATTAGAAAACTGAGACTCAGAGAGGTTAGTAGCAGAGCTAGAAATCCAATCTGGGTTTCTTGACTCAAAAGCCAATATTTTGAAACCACACTACTCTATTGGCCTCAACTCTTAATCAGCTCTTATTTCCATAATTATAATTACCTCATCACTTAATAAATATTGACTGGCCTCCTCATATGGGTCACTTGCTATTTTATGGGCTGGATATACAGCAGTAAAACAAAACAGTTTTAAAGATTTCTATCTTTATGGAGCTTACACTCTATAACACTGGTTCTCAACCAGTTACAATGTTGCCTCCCAGGGGACAAATGACAATATGTGGAGACATTTTTGACTGTCACAACTGGGGAGGTGGGGCGCTCCTTGCACCTAGTGGGTGGTACAGGCCAGGGATGCTGATAACATCCTGCAGTGCACAGCAGAGCCACTCACAACAAAGAACTGTGCAGCCCAAAATGTCAAGAGTGTCGACTGTTCTAGAGGGAAGATAAAAAGAGATAAAGCACAGAATGTTACATCCACCGTACATCTAGAACTTACATTTCTTAAGAACAGAAACTACACTTTATTCTTCAGATCCTTTGTAATACCAAACTTAGTAACTTGCTCATAGCAGATGCTTAATAAATGCAGAATGAAGTAGAAATAAGACAGTCATTTTTCTATGTTACTACTGGTCATAGCATAGTACATAAAGTCTTCTTATATGATGCAAAGGGGTCAAACTAAACTTTTTCTCACCTTTGAAATCACATTCAGAAAGCATCAAATACACTACATCAGGATCCAGATCAGAAAACATCTCTGAGATACTGGCGAAGAGTTCTTCCTGATCAACTTTTGTCTCACCCATGGAAGGAAGAGTAGCAGTTGGCTCCTCACGACTAGCAACACTGGATACGACAACTTCCTTAGAGTTTGCAGTCTTCCGAAAAGGATTTCCCCCAAGATTTTTCCTTCTCCTTGGCATTCTGACTTCCAAACTAAAATGTTTCCCTTATTTAAGATGTTTGATATTTAAGTCATAATTCAAAGAAAACAGGGTTAAATATCTTGCACAATCCCGCTGTAAAAGGACCTAAAATAGAAAGCAATTAAAAACACTCAGACTATGTATTTCCACTTCTAAAATTGGAATGACATCTTTACTTAACTCTAAGAAAGTACCATCAACTCTGGTGGCAAAACCAAAAAGGAGTCCATTTCTCTCCCTCTCCAAAATATGCAGGTTTTGTCAGAATTGAACATGTTAAAAATTAAGATAGTAACAAAATGTAATATATTTCAGAACAGTGAGTACATTCTGTTAATGCCACTGTTTCATTTTTTAAAAACATAAAATATCGCTTCTCAGCCTTTTGGCTAAGATCAAGTGTAAAAACATAAAACAGTATTCATAAATAAAATTAGAATGCCTACTGAACACCATGCTCAGATATCTAATAGGCATCATAAATTTACCATGTCCAAAACTGACAGCCCCTTCAAAGCTGCTCTTCCCAGTCTCTCCCACCTCAGTTTATCAACTCCATCCTTCCAACTGCTTGGGCCAAAATCTTAAAATGGTCCTTGACTAGTCTCATCCCATACCCAACTGGTAAGCCAATTTTGTCAGCATAACCCCCAAAATATATCCAGAACACCATCAGTCCTTACCACCTCCACTGCTACCACCCTAGAATGAGTTAGCTACCCCAGCCTCTTGCCTGAATTACCGTAACAGTCTCCCACCCATTCTCCCTACTGCCACCCTTGCCCCTGCAGTCTATTTAGCACAGAAGCCAGAATGGCTCAATTAAACCATAAGCTGGATCATACCTCTCTTCTGCTAAACTATCCACTGGCCTCCTACCTCACCCCAGGTAAAAGACAAGAGCCCCTTAAAATGGCCCACAACCTGGACACTGGATAGGACCTAAAATAGAAAGATGTCCACACCGTCCTCCCTCTTTCCCTAGCTGTGCCACTTCAGCCACACTTAGCCTCCTTGCTTGGCCTCAAACACACCAGCCAGGCTCTCCCCTGGGAACCCTTACATCTCAATTCCCTCCACCTGAACTATTCTTCTCGCATGTATCTCTAAGATTTATTTCCTTACCACCTTCTTATCATTACTCAAATGTTACCTTCTCAGAAACTCAGTGCCCCAACACCATTAATCCCTCTTTCCTGTATGAATTTTTTCTGTACCTTTAATATCTTATAACATAGCACATGTTTTACTGATTTATTCTATCTACTATCTATATTATTTTCTTTACTACCCATACTCTGATAAAGCCTGTTTGTTTTCTCTGTTTGGATGGGTCTAATCAACATTTCAAACTTAACAAATCCAAAACTAAATACCTAATTTTTACTGAAATTTGCTCTAACCATTGGGTATATGTACCATCACTTCTCATTCCTGTCTCCTAACTGGTTTCCCTGCTTGCATCCACGCCCCCTATAGTCTATTTTCAACATAACAGCATATTATACAACCTAAGTCAGACTGAATAAGGATCCGTGCCTCAGTGGTATTCCACATCACTAAAGTAAAAACTAAAGTTCTTACAAGGGCCTACCACTTCCCTGACAGCCCTTGGTATTTACATTGCTAACTCCCCCGCTCCCTCCAATCTTTGTTTGTTAAAGTATCACATGCAATGATTTTTTTCAACTATCCAACTAAAAATCACATACCCCACTCCCTCTGCCCCAATTTCCCCCTTTCCACTAACCACCCACTGCCCTTACCACCTTCTAGCATACCATAAAATTTACCTTTTAATTACATCTGTGTCATAGCTCTCTCCACATTCCAGAACTGCGCTGCCAATATGGCAGCCACCAGCCACATGCGCCTATTTAAATTTAAATTAATTACAATTAAATAAAATTACATGTTTATATACTGATTTCAGATAGAAGAATTCAGAGGAAAGAAAATTATCAGAGACAAAGGAGGATTTACATAACGATAAAAGATCCGTCCACGAAGAAGATGCAGCAACTCTAAATGTGTATGCACTGAACGGCAGAGCTACAAAAAGGGGAAACGAAAACTGACAACTGAAAGCGAAGTAGACCGGCTGGGTGCCTGAGCACTGTGGGTACAGCCTCAGCCACAAACACTGAGGCTGGCAGGCTGGAAGCTGCCTAGGCCAGCTAAACAATAGTGACAACTGCAACAACAACAACAAAAAATAGCCAGGGCTCGGTGCCTGTAGCTTAGAGGCTAAGGCACTAGTCGCATGCATCAGGGCTGGTGGGTTCAAACCCAGCCTGGGCCTGCCAAACAAAAATGACAACTACAACAACAACAAAAAAGAGAGCCAGGGATTGTGGCAGGCACCTGTAGTACCAGCTACTTAGAAGGCTGAGGCAAGAGAGTTGCTTAAGCCCAAGAGTTTGAGGTTGCTATGAGCTGTGATGCCACAGCATTCTACAGAGGGTGACATAGTGAGATTCTATCTCAAAAAAAAAGAGAAAGAAAGAAAGAGAGAAAAGAAAAATAGACAAACTCATAATTATAGTTACAGAGTTCAACACAGCTCTATCAACAATTGATAGAACTAGACAGAAAATCAGCAAGGATAAAGAACCCAAAGCCGTTAACAATTAAGGAACTCATCAACATGTATCCAACAGCAGCAGAATATACATTCTTTTCATGTGCCCACTGAACACACAGCAAGACAGACCATATCTTACGCTATAAAACAAACCTCAACAAAAGTAAAAGAACTGAACTTGTTATACACAGTACGTTCTCCAGCCACAATGAAATCAAACTAGAAACAATAACAGAACGACGACAGGACAATCTCCAAGCAATCTATTTCTAAGTAATCCACGGATCAAAGATGAAGTCTCAAAGAAAATTTAAAAATGCATTGAACTGGGTACAAAGGAAAATATACCATATCAAAATCACAGCTAAAGCAGTGGCAGTAGGGACACGTTTAGTGCTAAATGCATATATAAAAAAAAGAAGTCTCAAATCAATAATGTTAAGTCCTCACCACAAGAACCTATAAAAAGAAGAGCAAAATAAACCCAAAGTTAGCAAAAGAAAGAAAATAATAAATATAATAGCAGATAACATTTAAATTAGAAAAATCAATGAAACGAAGTTCTGGTTCACTGAAATGATCACAAAATTGACAAACCTCTAGCAAGAATAACAAAAAAAAAAGAGAGAGAAGACACAAGGTACCAACATCAGGAATGAAAACCGACTTAAGAACAACTGCCCATACAGAAGTCTGACAACTTACATGAAGGGAACCAATTTCTAAAAAACCACAATCTACCACAACTAAGAAATAGGTAAAAGCACTGTAATTTTTAGCAAAATTTAACATAATTTCAAAACTCTCAAAAAAGAAATTTCCAGGGCAGATTCTACCAAACATTTCTGAGAAAAATTAACACCAATCCTACAAAAGCGGTCCCAGAAAATAAGGAAAAATACTTCCATTCATTTTATGACACTGGTATTATCCTGATACCAAAACCAGACAAAGCCAATATGAAAAAAGAAAGCTACAGGGAGGTGCCTGTGGCTCAAAGGAGTAGGCGCAGGCCCCATAAGCCAGAGGTGGCGGGTTCAAACCCAGACCCGGCCAAAAACTGCAAAAGAAAGAAAGCTACAGACTAATATCCCTCATGAGTACAGACATAAAAATCCTTAACAAAACACTAGCAAATAAAATTCAGCAATATATAAAAAGAATTATACATCATGATGAAATGAGGTTTATTCCAGGGATGCAAGGCTAGTTCAAAATTCAAAAATCAGTATAATCCACCATCTTAACAAGCTAACAAAGAATACCCACAATCACATCAATCAATGCAGGAAAAAAAATGACAAAATTCAATACCCCGGAATGATAACTACTAGGAAAATAGCAATAGAGGGGAACTTCCTCAACTTAATAAAAGCACCAATGAAAAACCTACTAACATCACATCTAGTCGGCTCGGCGCCTATGGCTCAATCGGCTAAGGCGCCAGCCACATACACCTAAGGTGGCGGGTTTGAATCCCCAGCCCGGGCCCTCCACACAACAACGATGGCTGCAACCAAAAAAATGGCCGGGCGTTGTGGTGGGCGCCTGTGGTCCCAGCTACTTGGGAGGCGGAGGCAGGAGACTTGCTTGAACCCAGGAGTTGGAGGTTGCTGTGAGCTGTGATGCCATGGCACTCTACCCAGGGGGATAGCTTGAGGCTCCGTCTCAAAAAAAAAAAAAAAAAAAAAAATCACATCTAGTCATGAAATACTAAATTATTTCCTCCAAAAATCAGGAACAAGGCAAGGATGTCTACTTTCACCACTTTTATTCAATGTAATGCTAAATGTTCTAGCCTGTGAAGGAAGGACAAAAAAAGGAAATAAAATGCACACAGATCAGGAAGAAATAAAGCTGCCCCTGTTTGCAAATGATATGCTTGTCTACACAGAAAATCCCAAAGAACCTATAAAGTCTCCAACAAAAAAAGTGAGTTCAGTCAGGTTGCACAATACAAGATAAACATACAAAAGCAATTGTATCTGCAATTAGCAATAAACTAATGGAAACTGAAATTAAAAATATGATACCCTTCACAACTGCTCCACAAAATGAAATACACAGTAAGCCTCACTTAAACTTGTCAATCAGTTCTTAAAAACTGCAACTTTAAGTTAAATAAAGTACCTTGAATAATCTTCTTTCAATTGTTTCACTGTAAAGCTGATGAGGAAAAGGATGGGTTTTGCTATACATTATTTCATGGTTTCCAAGAATGCCTTGACAATTAATGTTAAGTGAGGACTTACTGTATTTAGGTATAAATCTAACAAAACAAGTGCAAGAATTATATACACCTACAAAAGGGGGATGAAGGAAATCATCAAATTAACAGAATGGAAGAGTCAACATAGGAAAGACACCAATTCTCCCCAAATTAACACACAGGTTAGATACAATTCCTACCAAAAGACAAGATTTTTATAGATATATACAAGATTATTCTGAATTTGTGGGGTGGGACCAGCCCCATATACCGAGGGTGGCAGGTTCCAACCCAGCCCCAGCCAAATTGCAACAAAAAATAGCCGGGCATTGTAGTGGGTGCCTGTAGTCCCAGCTACTCAGGAGGCTGAAGCAAGAGAATCACCTAAGCTCAAGAGCTGGAGGTTGCTGTGAGCTGTGATGCCACAGCCTCTCTCTACCACCACAGCCCTCTACGGAGGGTAATAAAATAAAACTGTCTCTAAAAAAAAAAATTATTCTAAATTTGTAAGATAAAGGAACCAGAATAGCTAAGATAGTTTTGAAAAAGAACAGAGTAGGAGCATCAACTTAATTCCAAGAGTTCTTATGTTAATATGCTAATCAATACTATGTGATATCAGTGGAGGTCCAGACAGATGTATAGATGTGGTAACAGATTATAGATCTGAGACAGAAAACCCAGAATCGACCAACATAAATATGCCCAACTTATTTCTGACCAAGATGCAAAAGCAATTCAATGGAGAAAAGACAACCTTTTCAACAAATGATGCTGGAGCAAGTGGACATGCAAAGGTAAGAGATAAACCTTGACCTAAGTCTCACACCTTACAGAAAAATTAACTCAAAATGCATTGCAGATTTAAATGTAAGACATAAAACTAGAAAACTTTTAGGTTAAAAAACAAACCAAAAATCTTCAGGATCCAGGGCTAGACAAAAACACCAAAAGCATGACCCATAAAAGGAAAAACAAACTGAACTTCATCAAATAAAAACTTTTGGTCTGTAAAAACCCTGTTAAAGAGATAAAAAGAAAGCTACAGACTGGGAGGAAATACTTGCAGAGCACATGTGACGAAGGACTGGTATTTCTAATATATAAAGAACTTATCAAAACTCAACAGTAAAGACAAAACCAAAAAATGATTTGAAAATCAACAACAAAAGGGAGAAAATATTACACTAAAGAGGAATTACAGATGGCAAATAAGTATATAAAAAGATGTTCAATATCGTTAGCCACTAATTAAGTACAAATGAAAACTATAATGAGATATTACTTACCTATTAAATTGGCTAAAATAAAAAATACTGACAATAGCAAATGATGGCAAAACTTCAGAAAAACTCATCACTCACACATTGCTGCTGATGGGAATATAAAATGAAAGATACGATGCGGTTTCTTAAAAAGCTAAATATGCAACTGCCATACAACTCAGCAATTGTACTTCTAGGCATTTATTTCTAAGGAATGAAAAATTATATTCATCTAAAAACCTGTACACAAATATTTATAGCAGTTTTATTCATAACCAATAACCAGAAACAACTCAGATGTTCTTCAATGGGTAAACAGCTAAACAAACTATTCTAACTCCATTCCATGAAATACTAGTTAAGAAGAAAAAACATACTACTGACACATACAACAGCCTAAATGAAATTCCAGAGAATAACAGTAAATTTTAAAAAAGCCAATTCCAGGCTGGATGCAGTGGCTCACGCCTATAATCCTAGCACTCTGGGAGGCCCATGCAGTGGAATTACTTGAACCCAGGAGTTTGAGGTTGCTGTGAGCTAAGCTGAGGCCATGGCACTCTAGCCTGGGCTACAGAGCAAAACTCTGTCAAAAAAAAAAAAAAAGGAGGGAGGGAAGGAAGGAGGGAGGGAGGGAGGGAGGGAGGGAGGAAGGAAGGAAGAGAGAAAGGAAGGAAGGAAGGGAGAAAGGAAGAAAGAAAGAGAGAAAGAAAGAAAGAAAGGAAAAGAAAAGAAAGAAAAGAGCCAATCCTATTGAATTATTCCATTTATAAAACATTCTTTAAATGATCAAACTATAGAAATCCAGAACAGATTAGTGGTGTCGAGGCTTACAAGGGGATGGAAGAGGGAGAGAAGCTAAGTGTTGGCTCCCAGGGCAATTGGGGGGATCCTTGTGGTGACAGAAATGTTCTCTATCTCGATTATTTAAACACCAATATCCTGGTTGTCATCTTATTCTTTTTACTGTAATAAAAGGAGGTTTGTGGAATTGTACTATTTTTTATAAAAATGTTACAGCTGGTAGAGACTGAGTAAAGAGCACAGGTTTCTCTCTAGTATTTATTACAATTGCATGTGAATCTATAATATCTCAAAGTTTAATTTTGAAAGAAGTATGTAAAATTCAAATACAACTCTTCTCTCTGTAACTATTACTACAAAGAGGCCTCCCACCCAAAAAAAAAGAGGAGGGGAGAAGGAGAAAGAAGAAAAGGAGATGGGAAGGATGGGAGAGAAGGATGTGGAAGATTTGAGCTATGTAATAAACACAATTTGACATAATTACAATTTACTTTTTTTTGATAGAGACAGGGTCTTACTGTTTTGCCCAGGCTGAAGTTCAGTGGCTATTAACAGGTGCCATTCCACTAATGATCAGTTTTGATCTGTTAAGTTACCTACCTGAGCACTTTACCCTTCTTAGGCAATCAGGAGGTCACATTAATGCCCAATTTAGCACAGACACCTGTTTGCCACGGCACACTACAGCCCAGAACTACTAGGCTTGAGCAATCCTGCCTCAGTCTCCAGAGCACCAGGGACTACATGGGCACGCCACTGTACCCAGCTACAATTTACTTTCAAGTAACGTGGAATTATGCTAGAAATCAGTCGCAAAAATGTAATTAGATCCCAAATGCTTTAAAATTAAAAAATACATTTTATGTGAAATGTAAAGCAGAGTTGAAGAATTCCCTATGTTAATCAGAAAATATTTCATACCAAATAAAAATTTCAGATAATCCAAAAATACCACCAAAATCATACACAGAAAGAATATATACATATATGAAGGTATATATTAGAAGAAAGGCTAAAATAAAAAAAATCAACACTCAAATCATCTAACCCAAGCAGCTGGAAAACAACAGGAAAGAAAGAAAAGAAAAAAAAGAAGAGCAGAAAACAGAAAACAAACATCTATGTTCGCATAAATTGGCTTTTAAGAAAAAAAGGAAAAGTAAAGAAATACACACAAAAGTGGACCAAGAAAATCACAAGATGGCTCTTTGGGAGAAAAAAACATAATAAGAATAAGGAGGGGCTGGGCACAGGGCTCATGCCTGTAATCCTAGCACTTCTACCACTTTGGGAGGCCAAGGTGAATGGATTGCGAGCTCAAGAGTTTGAGACTAGCCTGAGCAAAAGTGAAACCCCATCTCTACTAAAAGTAGAAAAACTGAGGCAGGAGACTCGCTTGAGCCCAGTGGTTGGAGGTTGCTGTGAGTTGTGATGCCACAGCACTCTACCCAGGGGGACAGCTTGAGGCTCCGTCTCAAAAGAAAAAAAAGAATAAGGAGGTTCAGCGGCCCACACCTATAAACCCTGTCCTTGGGAGGTCAGGAAGGGAGGGCTGCTGGAGGTCAGGAGTTGGATACCCACCTGAACAATAGTGAGACCTCTGTCTCTACAAAAAAATAGAAAAATAAATCAGGCATAGTGGTGCATGCATGTAGCCCCTACTCCAGGGACTGAGGTGGGAGGAGGAGGATCACTTGAGCACAGGAGTTTGAGATTACAGCTACAATAAAAAATCCCTGACAAAATGATCCAAACAAAAAAACAAAAAAAAAGAAAAAGAAAAGAAAGGAAGAAAAGATACCAGTAACTCATATCAGAAATGAAAAAGGATACATCATTATAATTTATACCAATAAATTTTAAAAACTTTAAAAATGGGGCAGTGCCTGTGGCTCAAAGGAGTAGGGCACTGGCCCCATATGCTAGAGGTGGCAGGTTCAAACCCAGCCCCAGCAAAAACTGCAAAAAAAAAAAAAAAAAAAAAACTTTAAAAATGAATTATTTTGAAGTACAGAGCCAAACAATGTTTTTAAATATACATTATAACATATCTAATACAACAAAAAATGATAGTTCTATATCTATTAAAGAAACTTTTTTTTTCAGCAAGACAAACAAAATCCGCAATATTTAATTTTTTTCCCCAAACCAAGATACTAACATTAGGCTCATTTCCCCTTACAATGTTATTTTCTACAATAGAAGCTGGGACACAGATACAAACACAGCCCACTGATCCCGAGGATGTCGTGGTGGCAACATTCTGTTACAAAGGAAGGGAATTAAAGAAAAAAAAGATCCCTCCTCCCATCTTCTCAATCACCTCTCTGAAGACTGAGGAAAACATGAACATTCTCCCTCCTGGCAGATCATGGAGGCAGATATGGTCAGTTTGTGCGGCTTAACAGAAAAAAAAAAAAAATCCTAAAAATATTGTAGACCTTTTATTTTCTTTAAATCTCCCAGTAAAAACATTAAACTTTCCAGAAGATTCCAAACTGGCATTGCATAGACCAATTCCTTCCAAAAGTATCTCTAATATAGTCTCTCCATCTCTCTCTCTATAGAATTTGAAGTCCAGGAGCGAGGGGCACCTGGTGGGAATTCACTGAGCTCGAGGGGGCAAGAGTGCTGAAGAAAGGACTCCCTCACGGGGACAAGGCCAGGACTCTGGGCCTCTGACTGCAGTCTGCCATTAAAGAAATTTAAAACCTTCCCACAAAGATAATCCCAGGTATAAATGGCTTCACAGTAAATTTCACCAAATAACCTGCCAGAGAATAGAAAAAGAAAAAAAAACTTCCTAACTCATTTTATGAAGCCAGCCTAACCCTAATACCAACAGCTTACAAAGTCATTCAAAGACAGAAAATAGGGCTCAGCAGTGGTGGCAGTGGTTACAGTGCCAGCCACACACACCAAGGCTGGCGGGTTGGAACCTGGCCTGGGCCAGCTAAACAACAATGACAACTGCAACAACAATAACAACAAAAAAATAGCCAGGCGTTGTGGCAGGTGCCTGTAGTTCCAGCTACTAGGCAGGCTGAGGCAAGAGACTCGCTTGAGCCCAAGAGTTTGAGGTTGCTGTGAGCTGTGACACCATAGCACTCTACCAAGGGTGCCATAGTGAGACCCTGTCTCAAAAAAATAAATAAATAAAATATACAAACCATAAAACTTACCACTTTAAAGTGTGCAGTTCAGTGATTTTCAGTATGTTCAGAGGTTTACAAGTATCACCACTAATTCCAAAACATCTTCATCACCCCCAAAAGAAACCTGTGCTCATGACCACGCAGACCCATTCCTCCTTCCCCTACCCTCTGGCAAACACGAATCTAACTTTAGTCTCTGCACATTTACCTACTCTGGGCATTTACACAAGCAGCACTGTGTAAATGTGGCTGGCTCCTTCTGCCTAGCATGTTTCCCAGGTCCATCCATGTTGTCCCACGTATCAGTACTTCACTCCTTTTATTGCTGAATAATATTCCATAGTACAGACAAACCACATTTCATTGATCCATCCTTCAGCTGATGGACTTCTGGGATACTATGAATAATGTTGCTATGAACATTCACAGAGAACTTTTGTGGGAACGTATGTTTTCATATCTCTTAAATATACACCTCAGAATGAAACTGCTGGGTCATGTGGTAACTCCACGTTTAACCTGTTGAGGAACTGCCAGTAGCAGTAGCTCCAATTTCAATTTCCACCAGCAATGGATAAGAGTTCTGATTTCTCTACATCCTCTCCAACCCCTGTTACTGTCCATCTTTTGTTTTGTTTTGTTTTTTTGGATACAGAGTCTCTCTATGTTGACCAGAATGGTCTGAACCTCCTAAGACCAAGGATGCTCCCACCTAATCCTAGTGGGACCTCACTGTGGATTTGATTGACATTTCCCTGAGGACTAATACTGCTGACCATCTCCACATGTCCTTACTGGCATCTGCAGATCTGCTTTGAAGAAATGTCTGTTCAGACTCTGCCCATTTGTAAATTGGGTTGTTTTCATCATTAAACTGAGCCCAAGAGTTTAAGGCTGCTGTAAGCTATATTGTACCACTGCACTCTGGGCTGGGAGAAGGAACAAGACCCCGTCTCAAAAAAAAAAAGAAAATGTAACTAAATAATTAAGGTAACCAATCATCTTTAAATATGTTTATCTGTCACAAAAACTATTACAATTGATAATTAAAGACATTCTAAATATCAATGGAAAATGATTATGGCTAAATTATGGCAAACATCACCCTTTGGAATATTATGCAGCAGTTAAAAAGAATAAAGTGTGGGGCAGCGCCTGTGGCTCAAGGAGTAGGGCGCTGGCCCCATATACCAGGGGTGGCGGGTTCAAGCCTGGCCCCGGCCAAAACTGCAAAAAAAAAAAGAATAAAGTGGAATGTAGACACAAGATGTATGCTAAAACCAGACAGACCTCAAGGACATATTATTAAAGGTAAAAAGTGACTTGCTGAACAACATATAGCTTTAGACCAAAGAAAGACAGGAAGGTCCATTTCTCTACACTCCATCAACACGTTCCACAGTCCTTCACTGCTTACTACAGTACTGGTCTTGCTAAATCATTTCAGAGCCTCACACCATTGACTTTACTGACTTGTATTTTCATCTGTTATGTGTTCATCTCCATAACTAACTGTGCTACTTGAGACCAGGGACCATGACATCTACTCCAATCTGGCACTTAGCACAGATCCACACATAAAACAGGTGCACAGGAGTATCTGTGAATGTCTAATGATATGTAAACTATGAAGGAGAAAAACTTTAGAAGCAAAGGCATTAAATGGGAAAATCAGGACCAAGTTTTACACTGTCAATATGCTTTATACTGTCACAAACTCTTTTGGAAATTCTAGTAACAAAATCTGTGATTATATTTTCTTTCTCAAGAGAAAATTTTTTTAAATCACTCAAATATGTGAATAAAAGCTTAAAAATCTAGACGTAAGATATTTTCATACTCTACAACTTTAATGAGACTTACCGTCTGTCTGGCATTGATGCTACCGATAGGCTTATTAAGGCCACGGATGATATCTGCAAACTCTACAGCTCTTCTTACTATCCAACGTAACGTCTTCTTACTGTTAAAAAAAGTTACATGTTAAAGGCAAATTCATATCAAATTATAGTCATAAACAAAATCAAAGTCCAAAATAGATTGCTTATAATATAAATATGTACTATAATATTCCAAAGAGAAAGTCATGAAAGAAAAATGACAAAAAAGATCTCTTCTCTCACCAGTGGAGGTAACTACTGCACTGGTTATATCAAGGGAAAGAACCAAGCATTTACTCTGCCTTTTAAGTAGAACACTATTTCTAGGTAACAAAACAGCTCTCGTTGATGAGAGAAATCTTATCTCTATAGAGGTGGCTAGCTACTAAATGTAAAAGGAACAACAGAACCTGAAACTAAATTACATTTTGTAACCCATAATTAAATAGCTGATCAGGAATCATTAATGAATGCTGAAATCATCAGGTGGAAGGTTGATAGAAAGTGACCTCATGTCAAAGTACCATCCTATGGATTACTACTTACTAGATGCAAAAGAAAAATACACCTTTACAACAAAATGATCAGGTTGTCACCACCTTAGCTTGGTGATCAAACACACGTACAGCATTAAAATAGTGGGACTAGGCTCGGCACCCATAGCTCAGTGGCTAGAGCACCAGCCACATACACCAAGGTTGGCAGGTTCAAACCTGGCTCAGGCCTGCTAAACAACAATGACAACTGCAACAAAAAAATAGCTGGGCATTGTGGTGGGCACCTGTAGTCCCAGCTACTTGGAAGGTTGAGGCAAGAGAATCGCTTAAGTCCAAGAGTTTGAGGTTGCTGTGAGCTGTGATGCCATAGTACTTTAACGAAGGTGACCTAGTGAGACTCTGTCTCAAAAAAAAAAAACCAGTGTGACTAGTTATAAGCCCTTCCACAAGCAACAGTATGACATGCTCTTCCAAAAATGTTCAACCTCAGCCTACTCACACAATTAGATCTAACTCCCAGTTTACAAGAAATACATACAGGAGACAGAGGAAGAAGTTATACCATACCAGGAGGAAATGATTAGCAATACAAAATGAAATACAGTCTCAATAGAGCTAACCGTATCCGGGGGAGAAGAGGCAAGGCAGAGAAGGGCATGGATGCGTAGAATGGACAATTCTGTACACAGAAATACTTAAGAGATAAAAAAACAAACAAACAAAAAGAAATACTCAAGAGATAAATAGCCTGAATCGGTCCCTGTAGCTCAGTGAGTACAGCACTGGCCATATACACCAAGGCTGGCAGGCTGGAGCCCAGCCCAGGCCTGTGGGGTAAACTCCCTCAAAAATTAAATGAAATGTTGGCTCGGCGCCTGTGGCTCAATCGGCTAAGGCGCCAGCCACATACACCTAAGGTGGCAGGTTCGAATCCCCAGCCCGGGCCTGCCAAACAACAATGATGGCTGCAACCAAAAAATGGCCAGGCGTTGTGGCAGGCGCCTG
>CAUYQV010106768.1:0-19947 GCA_963574575.1 Galagoides demidoff
TGATACAATGACTAAGCAAATGACATGAAATTTATGTTAACCAGCTTGATGAAAGTATTTCAAATTGTATATGAAAACAGCACAATGTACCCCATGTTTGCATTAATGTATACAGCTATCAATTAATAAAAAATAAATAAAAAAAATTAATTATAGTTTTCATACCTTAGGTTGATGGATTATGCAGAAATTATCAAGGTCTAAGCTAGAGAAAGAATGTCCATGAGGGTTTTTGGCCTTGCCTTATCAAAGCAGCTGTCAGGCATGGTAGTGTACGTGCCTGTGGTCCCAGCTACTCAGGAGGCTGAAGTGGGAGGGTCGCTGCAGCCCAGGAGTTTGAGTCCAGCCTGGGCAATGTAGAGAGACACAGTCTTTTTAAAAATTAATATAAATAAATGAACAGATAAAAGTGGCTTTTGGTCAGGATCTGATGGGGATAGAGATCAAATTTTGAAAAGTGTCAGTGCATTATTTTTATTAATGTGTCCAAAAAGTTCCAAATGACACACACATTGATCCTTAAACTGCCGATATTCTTTCAAGAACAAATGGCCAGATTTATTAAAACAAAACATTCCTCATATACAGACATTTAAAATTGATTCTGATTGGCTTTGAGTCATCCTGTGATTATTAATTCATATACCAATAACACTACTCGGAGTCTAGTGCGTGGTGATCCTAAAGTAGCTGTTATCTTACCTGCCCTTGTTATATATTTCCTGCTTTTTACATTCTTTTTTCTGGTACATTCTTTTTCACCATGACAGCAACTTTCAATCCTTGCTGACACTTGTCTATAAGCTCTTTACACCGCAAGGTCTGACACTTTGGCTAAAAACAGGAGGTGATTAGAGCCTAGTCAAGGCTGAGTTTAGCTGACTGGCCTGGCTCTCCAGCCAGAGTTTCCTGTCCTGAGGTTGGCATTTCTCCCTTCTGATGGTCTCCTTCTAATTTTTAGAGGAATACGTGAAGACCAATCCACCACACTTCTCATAAGTGGAGCCTGAGCTGTGAGAGCAGGGATGTCTTTCTTGGTAGTTGGGAGCTTACCCCATGTGTTGTATGTGATCTGTTTTGGCTTCTCAGGGGCCTTTTTTGTCTGCTGGTTTTCATTGGTTTTAAATGGCTGGTATTTCTGAATTGGGAAACTTCCTTACGGAATCATTATAAAAGGTAGTTAGTTGGAAGTAAACTGTAGTACATTGTAGAATAAACTACAATTGGGTCCATGGCCCAGGCACTAGAGGTACTTGTTGCTAGGCCTGCAGACATGTAGGGACCACGCCCAGTGGCGCTGACGCGAGGCCCCTCCCAGCCTGTCACGGGTGGGGAAGAGGACATCCTGAGTGTTTGCCTCACACAACCACAGACAGCTTAAATCCTCTGAGGAAGAGGAAGAGAGATTGCGGGCAGTGGTTATGGCAAGGTATTGACTGGTACTTCTCGTGTGCTTGGGTGTGTCTGAGAATAGTGTTTTGTTTTGTTTTTTAATTCACCAAAATGAAAATAATCTCTAGCATTGAACGGACAAACTTGATATGAAACTGTATCTAGGCTAAACAACTTACAGCTTTGTCACAATTGGTGGACACCTTTCTGTGGAAAGAACTCCAAGCAGTTAGGAGGGGAGAAAGTTATTGAACCAGAGGATAATTTCTTGTGCTTTCAAGGTTGTATCATTATCTCCCAGGCATTTTAATGGTAGGTAGTTGAGTATCCCCAGATAGTCTCAGGCGGGCTATTTCCATCAGCTGTGGTGCTCCCCAAAGGGTGGGAGGATTATTGTGGTCCACCTTTAAAAGTACCCACCAAATACAGCTTCTGGCCATATTATAGGAAAAGAAAGTCTCCACCAGAAAGAGAAAATACAATGTAATCAACAGAATAGCTGCCTTTGGTTACTTTAAACATAAGAATTCCCTTCTCTTAGGTCAATTTGCTCATGAACAAAGCCTGTTGCTAAATTATTTTACTTTCCTATAGGACTTCAGAAGGCAAATTTCATTCTTCAAGAATACTGCACATTAAGAATATTAGCAAAAATAATCTAAATTTTCCATATAATTGCACTGTGACCAGCAGTGGAGGCAAAGATACCAACAGCGTCATCTTGGTGAAAAAAGGTATGAAAGTTTTATTTTTGGAAGTTTGTGGAAACTTAGCATCTTGCTGCTGAGAGGCCCATCAAGATCACATCTTCCTCCTGTTCCACACCAGAACCCAGTTCCTGTGGGGTGACATGATTCATCTGTGTCAGAGGCTTTCAGTGGCAGAACTGGCACTCAGGCCTTGCTGGGGATCTCTGTGTCATGATTCAAAGCAAAGAATGAAAACACAAAGCTTGTTCTTACAGCGATGAAGAAATCAGTGGGCCAGAGCAGGCAGGCAGGTGAAGCTCAGGGACCCAGATGCAGGGGAGTGAGGCTGAGGGTTGCAGTCAGGGCAGTGCCCACACACCTCACACCCAGAGCATCCGGAGGGAAGTTTGCAGATCAGTGTAGGGTGAGCTCACACTGTGGGTTCTTAAAGTTTTTCTGTGCCCACCTGATAGAGTGCCCGATCACCCACCTCCATCCTCTACCAAAATTGCCCAGCCAGAGCCGGTGGCTCAGTAGCTGCTCAGAAATGGCTGAGACACAGAGAGGCAGAAATGAGAGAGGCAGACACACACAGTGATAGAGAAGAACACAGATGCAGAGACGGGGTGGGGGGAGAGATACAAAGACAGAGAGAGGCACACAGACACAGATGCCCAGACAGTGCCTCATATACACAGACGCAGATGAGCGCCTTGAGCCTGGTGAAAAACAGAAAGAGAGCTTCAGGGCCAAAGACCACCCTCTCCAGTTCTGCTGGTGCCCACTGGCAGCTTGCATAGCACGTGGATCAGTACAAAAATTTTGAGACACATGCAAATCAAGAAATGTAAAATCCACACAGATGGAAACACATGTAGCCCTCCTGGCGACCCTGATAAGCCCAGCAGGTTGAAACTTGCATGGGTGAATCAGAAAGAATGCTGTCAGCTGTTTCTTGGAAGTGAAATAATGGCCCATAACACAGTCTGTCTCAAAACTATTGTGGTGATCCATGTACATGTATTTAGCACACTTAATCATAAAAGGGCACATTTATACATAAAATATGCTAAAAATCTGAGAGCTCTGCCAGGCACAGTGCTAACTACTTTGTGTGTGAAATCTCATTGACTCTTTTCTCAAAGCACCAACCCTGTACGTGAAGCAGGAACTATTATTATCTTCATTCTTTAGATCAGTGCTTCTCAACCTTCCTATTGCCGCAGCCCTTTAATACAGTTCCTGTGGGTCGTGACCGACAGGTTGAGAATCACTGTTATAGGTGATGATACAGAGGTTTGGGGGCATCCATGTTTTTTCCCGTGACGTAAAATAATTGATGGAGCCAGGCTCCAAACCCAGACAGTCTCAGCTCAGGATGTGTACTCTTTCCCTCTCTCAAAACTGTGAACCTCTGTGTTCTCCACCCACTGGCTGAGACTTAGGTTTGGGTCTCTCTGTATTTCAGCCTCGTATCTTATCACCCACGAAATCTGATTTCCGTAGGTACAGACAGAATGCATTATTGGACAGTGCTGTCAGTTCAGGTCTCTGGATAGCCTTGTATACATTTTTATTCTTTAAAAATGTGAATAGAAAGATCACCACTCTCCAGACTAAAGGCGGGAATGTGCAGTAACTCAGTGGAATGTGCCAGCACTTGGGTGGGCAACTGGATTGGGGTTAAAGGTAAAAACTGACAACCACAGTGTGATGCTGGAAGATACTGCTCCCATTTCTCTCACAGTTTTCCTCCTTTTTCTCTTTCTTTTCCAGCAGACATGGCTGATATCCCTGGTCATGTCTTCACAAAGGTTATGATCATAGCCTTTTCCATCCTGGTGGTGGTAGTGGTCCTCGTGATTGTCGGCGTCATGTATAGAGTTGACTTGGTTTTGTTTTATAGACATTTAATGGGAAGAGATGAAACATTAACAGGTAACAACTACCGCAATGCTTCGATTTCTTTTCTTATGCTTTCATTAAGAAACCGAATAAATAATCATTAATCTTCCTCTCATTTTGATCATATTGTTGGCTTAATCTGAGGGAGAGGTTTTCCACGGGAACAAACTGTTCTGCAGGTGCCATGTGCGATGAATGTTGTTTGTGCCACCTTTTCTTGTGCTTATGTATATGGTGTCCAAAATTATTTTCTAATTGCTTCATGTATGTATTTTATATCCTCCTCGATGCCTTGTGAGATGCTTGAACCCAGGAACTGTGCATCTGGATGCCCTCGTACACACCCCACCTAGGCACCTTACCTAGTTCATCCAGTCAATAAAGTTGATTAATTGGATCAAATTGTATTACGGCTCATCATCTTAACTAGGCAAGGAGACTGCATAATGTGCCCGTAAGAACCCCAAGAATGAAGCCGAATGATCCGGGTTCTATTCTCCTGGATATGCCGTTTTTGTCTACTACCTGGTGACACTATGCCTCAGTTTCCCTATCCTTAAAGGTGATAGAAGACCTCAAGTTTCGAGGTAATTACTGAATTTAAAAAAAATCAATCTAATCCATTGCAGTTGCTTTGGGTGTATGTGAGTGTGTGTGTCTGTGTAAGTGTGTTTATGTGTATGTTTGTAAGGAAAAAAACTTTCAAAATCCCAAATGTCTGAGTAACTATTCAGTAGTCAGACCCCCCTCTCAGCTTGGTTTCACATCTGTGATTCCCATTCTCCACTTCACTGATGACATGTCTGACCAGACATAAATGTAGACACTTCTTCCACTCCTTTCTTTAAAAACAATCGTGGCCTAATAAACACACTACTTTCATCTTTGCTTGTCTATACCGTGGGCACATTTCCATGTTACTTTATGAAGAAGTCCCTCATTTTTTAGTGTTGAGGGTTTTGTGTGGAACTACCACTGTTTATGTAGTCTCCCTTTGATGGACTCGTGAGTGCTTTTCAATCTTTTGTTATTGCAAAAAGCTGCGACGGAGAGCTTTGTACAAGCATTATTTCATGTGTGTGCAGTATATCTGAAGGAAAAATTCACCAAAGTGGAATTTCTGGAAATAGAAAGGGCAAATGCACCTGTCATATTGATAGATGCTGCCAATTTCCTCCCATACTGCTAAATTATCTACCATCTTCAAAGAATGAGAGTAAATTTTTCCCACAGCCCTACTCACAATCTTTTGGGCTTTTGCCAATTTGATAGATAAGAAGTTGTATCTCAGAGTGGTTTTTTTGTTTTTTGGGTTTTGTTTTTTTTTTTGCAGTTTTGGCCGGGGCTAGGTTTGAACCCACTGCCTCCAGCATATGGGGCCAGCACCCTACTCCTTTGAACCACAGGCGCCACCCCTCTCAAGAGTGGTTTTAATTTGCATTTCACTTACTATGTAGGAGCCTGAACACCTTGACTGATTTTCATGTCCTTCCTCAACATACCCACTCATATCCTTTGTCCATTTTCTCATTGGGCTTTGGACCTTTTTTTTTTTTTTTAATGAATTTTGGATTATTTATTTCTAGGAGTTATTTACATTTCAGGGAGTTTAACCTATCCTATGAAATGCACATATTCCCAGGTTGTAATTTGACCAAAGTCTTTTGACTTTGGTTATAGTAGTGTACCATGCAGAAAAGACTTTTTAAAATGTACCCAAATGTCTTTTCTTTCGTGATTTCTGGATTTGGAGTCATAAGCACTAAAGCCTTCCTAACCCCAGTTTGTGCAGAAATTCCTGTATTAGTTCCTTGAGATTTTTTTTTTTTTTGGTTACATTTGCAACTTTTCACTTAATAATATAAAATTAGCAAGTTTAATAAATCTAGATTTGAGGCTACTATGTGTGTGATTTTGCCCTGGAGAGAGACGCTACAACAACTGGGAAGTCTGTATCTGATATTTTCTGAATAGCGTCTGCTTGTATAGACCAATAGTTATCTTCAAATGAACATTGACCAATTTCTTTTTTATTTTCAACTCGGATTTCTTTTTTTTTCCTCTAGAGTTGTAGTTGACTTGATTCACACTGGTGGTTTTCAGTTCACACGTCTTGACTCTCAAAGTGGTAGTACACAGAGACACTTAGAGATGTGCTCTAAATCATGGCTAGTCAAAGTGTGGATCACCAACAGATACCGCTTACGAACAGGGCAGAAATGGGGAGAGAAGTACAAAAATACAAACACCTTTTAGCCATTTAATATTGCTGCAATATCCAAGAGTCTGTTGAGTGTTAGTTTACAAAGAACTGGAAATGAAACTAATCAATAAAAAAAAGCAAATTTAAATGAATGTATGGTCATTGACCACACAATTTGAGAAGCGCTGACCTACCTGACTCCTTTTGGTCCCAACTATCCATTTACATGATAATTCCCTTTATGTAAAACCAAAAAAGAAAAAAGAAACAGAAAACCAACCAGCCGAAAAACCAATTACCATAGATTTTAAAGTCCTCACCTTAAGCACTTTATTTTACTCTGTCAAGTCTCAAGGCCAGTAAGCCTTTTGTTACCTGGATTTACACTAAAATAGTGACACAAATTAGCAGATTCATATTTTTAAAAAAAGAGCGAGAATTGAATAGAATAAGAAATCTGAAAGAAATTAATAGTTGAAAACTAGTTTTTCATGGGTCAGAGCAAAGCTTTTTACATGTAATATAAATGCATATTCGATAAAATTGTCTTCCTGGTTTATTGCAGTCCGTTACATCCGATTATAAGAAAAATGTGGCTTTTTAAAAATTGTGCTGGCTTAGTTGCCTTACATCTTGGTGCCTATTGTCATCACTAAATGCCAGTGGAAGCGCAGCTATTCATTAATTAGAAAATAGCTGTACTTCATAATAATTTAAAAGAATTTAGGAGAAGATCTATTTTCTGATTAAACTACTAACTGGTTTTATTTTTACCAGCTTTTTCTACCTTTGATATTTATGTAATTCTGCAAAATTTATTATCTTTCACATGCATGCATTTCTGCAAAGCAATCGCTTTAAATCAACAGTATGTTCTGACTAGTCCTGCCAAGCTAGATGCTATAGGTAGAACTGAAGAAGCTTTGGCCAGCAACAGAAAATGTTATTCAGGGGACCTGACCACTGTTAAGAATGCTGGGCTGGATCATAGAGCACAAATGACATGGCGCCATACAGGACATGGACTTAGAATAGTTTTACCCTGTTACATTTTAATGAAAAATCCAATAATATTAGCCTTCAACTCGGTAGCCAGTTCATTGATCCTGATAAATACTCAAAGCATAAACATAACTCTCCAGCCATCTAACCAATCATCATGGCCTAAAACAGACCCTACCCCTACCACTTCTTTTCTCCCTCTACCAACTCCAGTCAGTCAGCATCAATTGTAATTTTTTAGGACTGGACTCAAAATTTCCTCTTTTTAGCAAGCAAGTCCATTGGGATTATTCCTTCTCCTCCGTCCCAGTGATTTTGTTTGTGTCTTGCTATTTTTCCTCTGTGAATGTGTTGTTTGTAACGTTTCTAAAGTTGTTGCATCTGTCTGCTTTGCCGTTTCAACTAGATTGGATGAAGCTAGAAGAGAGACTTGTATAATTTTCTAGTTATCCAGTTAGGAGAATGGTCTTTGTTATTTAGGTGACATGTTCCCTTCAGAATTTGTTCTGTTAGCCATCTAAATACTGCTTCATTGATCAGAGAATTAAATAGGAGCAAATGTTACAAAAACCTACAGAGTCTGCTGCCCAGGCTAGAGTGCTGTGGCCTCACAGCAACCTCAAACTCCTGGCTTCAGGCGATCTACCCTTCTCAATAGCCAGGCCAAGAGGTGCCTATCACAGTGCCTGGCTAATTTTTTGTATTTTTAATAGAGACAGGGGTCTCACTCTTGCTCAGGCTGGTCTTGAATGCCTGAGCTCAAGGGATCCTCCTGCCTTGGCCTCCCAGAGTCCTAGAGTTACAGGTATGAGCCACTGCGCCTGGCTAGGCAAAAACCTTTCAGTGGATGAGAAGTTTTCCTATTGACAGCAAATATTATTTAATATTTTATGATATCATAGTGTTGTCCCTGTAGCAGATTTTTAAAAATCACCCCTATTCTTTCTTCCCACTCTCCAGTGAAACACTCAGCTTTGTTTCCATCCCGACTTTCTCAGCATGTCATTTTGAGGGTACAAATGAGGATGGCAGGAGGATTAGGGATATGAGAGTGAAGTGAGAGCTGCTTTCTACTCCTGGAATGAGGGCATAGGTGGACTCTCTGGCACATCTTTAAATTTTCTTTTTCTTTTCTTTCTTTTTTTTTTTTTTTAGAGACAGAGTCTCACTTTATCTCCCCTGGTAGAGTACCATAGTGTCACAGCTAACAGCAAACTCCAACTCCCGGGCTTTTCTTTTCTCAGCCTCCCGAATAACTGGGACTACAGGTGCCCACCACAATGCCTGGCTATTTTTGTTGTTGTTGTTGTTGCAATTTGGCCGGGGCTGGGTTTGAATCCACCACCCTTGGTATATGGGGCCAGCGCCCTACCAGCTGAGCCACAGGCGCCTTCCCACACCTTTAAATTTTTTTAGCACCCTGACCTATAGTTTGTATTTCTCTCTTTCCTTCTATGATGTCAAACAGTAGGAGATGCATAAAAATATTTTGGCTAATTGGTTGCTTGGCTGGCATATGAGGTTTAAATATGAACAACACTATATTTAATTTTTCTTTTTCAACAATTCTGCACTCATTATGTATGATGTTCGCTCGAGTTTGTACTTAAATAAACTTTTGTTTACAAACTAATTAAAAGAGCCAACCTTATCTCCTAGATGGAAAGACATACGATGCATTTGTGTCTTACCTAAAAGAATGTCGCCCCGAAAATGGAGAGGAGTACACCTTTGCTGTGGAGATTTTGCCGAGGGTGTTGGAAAAACATTTTGGGTATAAGTTATGCATATTCGAAAGGGATGTGATGCCTGGAGGAGGTAAGAAAAGAATACCAGGCAGAAACATATTCAAGATGTTTTTTTCTTTTTCTTTTTTTATTCTTTCAGGTTAATTGAGGGTACAAAGAATTAGGTTACACTATTTCCATTTGTTAGGTAAAGTCCCTCTTATAACTGTGTCCTGCCCATAGGAGGTGCGGCATACACCCTAACATTGGGCCCGTTAAGTGGGACACCCCCAATCCCTCCCTTCGCCCCTCTTGCCTCCCTCGTTCCCCTCCCTCCCACCTTGTACTGATTTGAGTTTTTCTCTTATGTGGGTGTGTATGATGTTTTCTTTTTTAAAAAAAAAAAAAACGAATCAGCTAGCACTATCCAGTAATCCCATTTTCCTTACCCACAAATGAACAAAGTCCTTCAGAATAGAAATAACCAGGTGAGCTGGCGTAATCACTAGGAGAGAACAAACTGGTGCTTGCAATAGTCTCTTCTCCTGGTTTTATTCTTCCTACTTCAGGATTTTCTGGGTATCTGGGGAAAGGGAGATTCATTTCTGCATTTCATTTTCAGATCCAGGTTCACAGCTGGCACTATCATCAGGGCATTTACCTAGAAATGACCCGTGGTGAGAATATTTGCAATTCAGAAAGAGTTCCTAATTTAATCCCATCATGTTTGGACTATCAGCACAGGCTAACTCTTACCAAGAAATGTTCATTCTTTACTGTGTTGATATTGTGGAGAAAATGAGAGTAGAAAATAGGAGAGCAGGAAAAGGATAAATGAGGAAATTGGTGATTCCCGTCAGATCACAGCTATGAAAGTCAATATTTTTCATCAACATATGAATACGAATGGCTGTGGCACATATATTGTGACAAATTATAGTTAAAAGAAAATAATAACATGTCTAAGCTTTCTCTGTTTTCTTTCTGAAGTCTTTCAGAGCATTTGAAATCTGGTGTCAAATTATAGTGGATACTGATGTTAATAAAAAACACAGATGTTTTCATTGTTAACCATCATTCACTCATGTAGCCAATATTCTTTGCATGCCATCCTTTTTATCTTTTTAGTTTTTTTTTATTGTTAGGGACTCATTGAGGATACAAAGAACCAGGTTACATTGATTGCATTTGTTAGGTAAAGTCCCTCTTATAATTGGGTCCCACCCCCAAAAGGCATATCAGATACTGTGACCCCTCAACCCCCACCCATCTTCCCTCTCTCTGCTCTTCCCTTCCCCACCCCCCAATGTGTACTAGGTCATTAATTGTCCTCATATCGGAATTGAGCATGTGGGATTCTTGCTTCTCCATTCTTGTGATGCTTTACTAAGAATAATATATTCCACTTCCATCCAGGTTAATACAAAAGATGTAAAGTCTCCATCTTTTTAATGGTTGAATAGTATTCCATGGTATACATATGCCACAGCTTGTTCATTCTTTCCTGGGTTGGAGGGCATTTAGGCTGGTTCCACATTTTGGTGATTATAAATTGAGCTGTGATAAACACTCTAGTGCAAGTGTCCTTATGATAAAAGGATTTTTTCCTTTGGGGTAGATGCCCAGTAGTGGGATTGCAGGATGAAATGGGAGGTTTATCTCGAATTTTTTGAGAGTTCTCCATACTTCCTTCCAAAAAGGTTGCATTAGTTTTCAGTCCCACCATCAGTGTAAAAGTGTTCTCTTCTCTCCACATCCACGCCAACATCTGCAGTTTCGAGATTTTGTGATGTGGGCCATTCTCTCTGGGGTTGGATGGTATCTCAGGGTTGTTTTGATTTGCATTTCTCTAATAATTAGGGGTGCTGAGCATTTTTTCATGTTTGTTAGCCATTCATCTGTCTTCTTTAGAGAAGGTTCTATTCACGTCTCTTGTAAATTGATATATGGGATTGTTGGCTTTTTTTCATGTGGATTAATTTGAGTTCTCTATAAATCCTAGTTATCAAGCTTTTGTCTGGTTCAAAATATGCAAAATCCTTTCCCATTGTTAACTTGTCTATTTGCTTTGGTTGTTGTCATCTTAGCTGTATGGAAGCTTTTCAGTTCAATTAAGTCACATTTGTTTATTTTTGTTGTTGTTGCAATTGCCACGGCAGTCTTCTTCATGAAGTCTTTCCTCAGGCTGATATCTTTCAGTGTTTTTCCTATGCTTTCTTTGAGGATTTGTATCATTTCATGCCTTAAATTTAAGTCTTTTATCCATCTTGAATCAATTTTTATGAGTGGAGAAAAGTGTGGGTGCAGTTTTGATCTTCAGTGGGATATCCGGTTTTCCCAGTACCATTAATTGACTAGGGAGTCTTTCCCCCAGTGTATGTTCTTGTTTGATTTATCGAAGTTTAGGTGGTTGTAAGCTGTTAGTTCCCCTTCTTGGTTTTCTATTCAGTTGCAAATGTCTATGTCTCTATTTTTGTGCGAGTACCACGCTGTCTTGACCACTGTGACTTTCTAGTACAGCCTAAAATCTGGCGTGGTGATGCCCCCGGCTTTGTTTTTATTACTAAGAACTGGCTTAGCTGTATGGGTTTTTTTTGTGTGTGTGTTTTCATATAAAACACAGAATCATTTTTTCCAAGTCTTGAAAGTACAATGTTGGTATTTTAATAGGGATGGCATTGAATCTGTAGATTGCTTTGGGAAGTATGGACATTTTACCAATGTTGATTCTTCCAAGCCATGAACATGGTATGCTCTTCCATTTGTTAGAACCTCTGTTATTTCCTTTCTTAGAGTTTCATAATTTTCTCTATAGAGTTCCTTGACCTCTTTTGTTAGGTATATTCCTAGGTATTTCATTTTCTTTGAAGCTCTGGTGTAGGGAGTTGCATCCTTAATTAGCCTCTCAGCTTGGCTGTTATTGGAGTATACACAGGCTACTGACTTGTGGACATTGATTTTATATTCTGAGACATTACTGTATATTTTGATGACTTCCAGGAGTCTTGTGGTTCTCTAAGTATAAGATCATATCATCAGCAAGCAGGGAGATTTTGACCTCCTCAGCTCCCATTTGGATGTCCTTTATTTCCTTGACTTGCCTAATTGTATGGGCTAGAACTTCCAGCACCATGTTGAATAGTAATGGTGAAAGAAGACAACCTTGTCTGGTTCCAGTTCAAAGGGAAAAGTTTTCAGTTTTACTCCATTCAGCAAAATATTAGCTGTGGGTTTGTCATAGATAGCCTTGATCAGTTTAAGAAATGTGCCACGTATGCCTATATTCTTCAGTGTTCTAATTAGAAAAGGATGCTGGATGTTATCAAATGCTCTTTCTGCATCTCTTGAGAGGATCATATGGTTTTTGTTTTTGCTTCTGTTGATATGGTGAATAACATTTATGGACTTGCATATGTTAAACCAGCCTTGCATCCCTGGGATGAAACCTACTTGATCTTCATGTATGACTTTTTTGATGATAAGCTGTAATCTATTGGTTAGGATTTTGTTGAGAATTTTTGTATTTATATTCATTAGTGAAATTGATCTGAAGTTCTCCTTTTTAGTTGGGTCTTTTTCTGGTTTTGGCATTAGGGTGATTGTTGCTTCATAGAATGTGTTGGGGAAGATTTCTTCCTCCTTAATTTTTTGGAATAATTTCTTCTGTATGGGAATAAGCACTTCTTTGAAGGTTTAATAGAATTCTGGGGTGAAGCCATCTGGACTGGGAATTTTTTTTGTTGGAAGATTTTTTTGTTTCTGTGATCTCAGTGCTTGAAATTGGTCTATTTCTTCCTGGCTACACCTAGGAAGAGGGTGTGATTCCAAATATTGATCCATTTCCTTTCCATTGTCAAATTTCTGAGCATAGAGTTTCTGGTAGTACTCACAGATGATCTCTTGTATCTCTGTGACATCTGTTGTTATTTGCCCTTTATAATTTCTGATCGAGGTTACTAGAGACTTTACTTTTCTATTTCTAGTTAGTCTCGCCAAAGGTTCATTTATTTTATTTATTTTTTCAAAAAACCAACTCCTTGTTTTATTACTCTCCTGAATGATTTCCTTGTTTTCAATTTCATTTCATTGATCTCTGATTTAATTTTGGATATTTCCTTTCTTCTGCTGGGTTTAGGCTTAGATTATTTTTCTTTTTCCAATTATTTAAGATGGCTGAGTTTGCTGATGCTCTCTCTTTCTCCTTTTCAAATTTAGGCATCAAAAGTGATAAATTTTCCTCTCAGAACTGCTTTTACAGGATCCCACAGGTTTTGGTAGCATGTGTCTTCATTGTTGTTATGCTCAAGGAAGTTAATGATTTCCTCTTTTACTTCTTCCTGCACCCCACTATCATTCAACAGAATTTTGTTTAATTTCCATGCCTAGGGTTGAACATTTTTGATGGAGTTGAGTTCTACCTTTTGTGCCTTGTGGTCTAAGAAGATACAAGGTAAAATTTCAATTCTTTTGATTCTGTTGAGGTTTGTTTTGTGTCCTAGGATGTGATCAATTTTGAAGAATGTTCCATGGGGTGATGAGAAAAATGTATATTCTTTATCTTTGGGATGGAGTGTTCTATATGCATCTATCAAGCACAGTTGTTCTAGGGTCTCATTTGAGTCCCTTATATCCTTGTTTAATTTCTGTATAGAGGATCTGTCCAGCTCTGTGAGAAGAGTGTTAAAGTCCCCTGTTATTATGGTGTTATAGGAGATCATGTTGCTCAGACCAATTAAGGTCTGTTTCAAAAATCTCAGAGCATTCAAGTTGGATGCATAAATATTTAGAATTGAAATGTCTTCTTGTTGTATTTTTCCCTTGGCCAATATGAAGTGATCATCTTTGTCTTTTTTGACCTTAGTTGCTTTAAATCCACATGTAACTGAAAATAAGATTGCAACCCCTCTTTTCTTCTGAATTCAGTTTGCCTGAAAAATTGTCTTACAACCCTTCACTGAGTGTTAATTTGTCTTTTGAGGATAGGTGTGTTTCCTGCAGTCAGCAAATGGATGGCTTGTGTTTTTTAATACAGTCAGTCAATCTATGCCTCTTCAGTGGGGAATTCAAGCCATTAACATTTATTGAGATAATTGATAAGTGTGGTAGCGTTCTTTCATCTTACTTTGTGAGAGTCTATTGCTTAGTTTTATCTTTTCATCAATATGGAAGTTAGGTTCTGTCCTTTAATTTCTGAGTTCTTACTTTGCTGTTGATTCATTGTGATGGTCAGGGTATAGAACAGGTTGAAGTATTTCCTGTTGAGCTGGTCCTGTTGTGGTGAATTTCCTCAATGTTTGTATATTAGCAAATGATTTTATTTCTCTGTCAATTTTAAAGCTTAACTTAGCATGACATAGAATTCTGTGCTGGAAATTGTTCTGTTTAAGTAGATTAAAGGTAGATAACCATTGTCTACTTGCTTGAAAAGTTTAATTAGAGAAGTCTGCAGTCACCCTGAAGGATTTGTCCCTATAGGTTAACTGGCACTTACTCCTGGCAGTTTGCAGAATCTTTTATTTTGTCTTAACTTTGGAGAGGTTCGTCACAATGTGTCTTGGAGAAGCTCTGTTAGAGTTGAGGCGACTTGGGGTCTGATATCCCTCAGAAAGGAGTGTGTCAGAATCTTTGATGATATTTGGGAAATTTTCATTTATAATATTCTCTAGTATGGCTTCCTTTCCCCTGGGGCATTCTTCTTCCCCTTCTGGGATACTTATAACTTGTATGTTTGAGTGCTTCATAAAGTTCCACAATTCTGTCATTGAATATTCTGCTTTCTCTTTCTTCTTTTCTGCCTCTTTAACTATCTGAGATATCTCAAGAGCTTTTCCCTCTACCTCTGAGATTCTTTCCTCTGCATGGTCTAATGTGTTGTTGATACTTTCTATTGTACCCTTAAGTTTTCTAGTTGAGTGCTTCAGTTCCTTCAGCTCTGCTATATCCTTTCTATATTCTTTATATCATACATCTCTTATTTGATTCTGTTTTTGGATTTCCTATTGGTTATTTTCCACTTCATCAGCAACTTCCTTCATTTCCTGCATTGTTTTCATCATCTGTATTCTAAATTCCCTTTCTGTCATTTCTAACATTTCTTTATAGGTGGAATCCTCTGCAGTAGCTCCCTCACATTCTTGGGGGGTGGAGAGGAGGATTGTACTGGACTGTTTTTTCATGTTACCAGGATTTTTCTGCTGATTCTTCCTCATGAGTGTTTTCTTTTATCTCTTTCCTTGCTCTAATTTTTTTTCACTTCCTCCTGCTCTTTATGTTACTGTGCCTCTGGACTAGGATTTCGATGAGTCCAGTTCTCCACTGCTTTTGTCCTCCTCATGGGGTCCAGAAGTCTCGTGCTGACTCCCTGTGTCACCAAAGGGATGTTTCTGAGAGGATCACACCAGCCAGAGATGCCTGGAGTCTTCTCTTCCCAGTCTCACCATGCCCAGTTGCCAGAAAGCTATTCCTCGGCTGTCATCTTCCTCCTCCCCCTTCATGTTAAATTCTTTATATTGGAATATGTGTTATATGCATGAAAGGTATTTTCTGGACTCCAAAAAAGTATTTAAGATCATTTCTCTAATATTGTGCAAAGGGGCAAGTTTCTTTGTTGATTTCTCCTACAACTGCAAGGCTCCTGGAAAATTAGATTTTTTTATCTTGATAGAAAACATGTCTGTCCCTGGTGTGTGTTCATGTGTGTGCATGTCTGTGTGTGCATGAGTGTCTGTGTATGTTCTGCGTGTGTTTTTGTGGAGTTGAGGGGTAGGTCAGCCATTTCTGGAGTGTTCTTTTTCCTCTTTTTCCATTTATTATTCACTGAAGATTATCAAAATGAAATGTCTCCCATGGAGACATTTAATTTAAGTGATATGCTTAAAAAGCTTGTTCACCAGTTATTTGGCATGGCTGGTGCCAAATTTAGAGCCTACATATTCCCAGTAATTGATGTTAAAAGGTACATATGAAAAGACCAAAATTGCCATCATTATTCCAACATTTTTCAGAGTTCTATTTGCCTGGTTGAAAAGATACTGGTCTAATTTGGCAGCAGCCTCTTGGGCCTTTTCACCAAATACTTACTCATGCAGTGACTTTTTGTATTCAGTTGTAGACACATCTGGATCTAGTGTCTCCTCAACTATATCCTCAAGAAGTCAGCAACCAGAACCTGAGGACAGAGCACAAGAATATGGGCTGATGACCAGAAGTGTGAACCCATCTTAGAACATACCTATGATGTCAGTCATCTTTGGACATCTCAGCAGAGACTGAAGTTCAGAAAGATGTGTGGTTTAGAGTTCCCAATTCCAGGAGAGTAGTAACCTCAGGCTCTGGGCTTCTCTTCAAGTCCTGAAAATACTTCTACAGCTTCCCAAGTCCAAAGAAGCAAATCCTGTGTCTTTTTGGTTAACCAGTACATTCAGGAATTGAGATGCTCTGCCTTGGTGGATCATATTGAACAATACCTGTTCTTTGTAGGTTCAAAGTCATGCAAAGATTTCCTGTTATCATGCAGAGAATCAAGCAGGAATGCTGCCCATGATAAAAGTCTTACGTCTGAAATATTGTCCACTAGTTTGACTTGACTCTCAATCTTGTCACAGCAAGCAAGAACATCACACAGAACTTCCTGTTTGTGAAGTGATCTGCTGTGCCCACCCCTGTGGTGGAGGGGAAAGAGCTCAGGACCTGGGTTCATGTGAACTGGTTGTACTCTGGCTCTGCAATTTCTGTGTTGTTGACTGTGAGATCAGTTGTTTGCCCACCTGCACCTGCTCTGGAAACAAATGATGTGGGAACATAAACAGGCATTGTATATTGTACAAGGTCTGCTTCCTGTGTGATGGGTAAGGGCTGCCACTTCCCAGCTGCCAGGGCTTTCTCCTCCCCTTGGATCCTCACTGCTTGAGGGAGCCCCAGAGAGTGTGAATTCTCCTCCCCAGTCTGCTTTGAGCAGGAAGGACCTGGGACCTGTGGGTATCTGAGGGCTCTGATCAACTCTGCAAATGCACAGTGAGCCCCACAGGGTGAGAGACAAGAGGTCACACCCTGCAGCCTGAGCCTTCTCTCTAGGAGGTTTCCTTTTTCCTTCCACATTTCAGGAGACATGTGATTGTTTCCTGGTTTGTGGACACAGATACCCTGGGGCCTTCAATCACATCTTCCCCTTGTCTCACTGCAAGAGCTAATTCCAATATTTAACCCTGAGATTCATGTTGGTTTCATGATCCCTGTCACCCTGGTGGGACACCCAGAAGGCACTGAGAGTCTGTGTGCAGCTCCTCTGGACGGCGCAGTCCACCAGAGCACTCCCTGTTTTGGTGTCTGGGATGAATGTGATCCCAAAGTCTATTGCATGGAGTCCCTTGGTCCTGTGCTGGTGCTTGAGGATGCAGAGTTCTTCCACAGGGTTGAGGCAGTGCCCCCAGCCCACAAGCCACTCCCTGGACAGGACTCACCTGCAGAGCAGCAGAAGGGGAGGGCAGCCAGCAGGATGACAGTCAGCAGCTTCGGGGGCGCTGATACCAAGTCATCTTCAGTGGTGTGTGGCAGGGAGCAAGGAAGTGATTGTGGAGGGAGCTCCAGACTGCTCTGTTTATCTCCAAGCAAGCACTGTAGTTCCTACCAAAAATGAGGGAATGAGTCAGAGATGCTGCCTGACTTGGGTCTAGGAAACAATCTTGCACATCTAGGGGAACCATGGCAGAAAGCCATGATTTTTGGAGCCATGACAATTTGGGGACAGTGGTAATGATGGGTGAGTTTCAGAAAAATGGATATGAATGTGTTTCTCAAACTCTAAAATCCAGCAGTGTGAGCCTGTGGTATTATTATTGTTCTCAATATCATGGTCTTCTTCCGTTCCTCCTTCCCTTTCCTCCTTGTTCTTGCATTATTTTTCCTCCTGCTCCTCATCATCTTCATCTTCTTCTTGTTCTTCAAGGTGTCTCATCCTGGGAAGCATCCCTTTCTGCCCCATATGCATTCCTTTTTTAGTAATGTGTTTCAAATTTTGGTGAAACCATACTAACAGCTAAATGAATGAAAGTTGAGATTTTTGTTTGTTTTCTCTTTTGTTTTTTTCCTCACCAAAATTGTCTCAGTAATTTGATTTACCTTTATCAATTCACTTTGTTATGAATTTATGAATTAATTTTTTGTTTAATTCTTTGTTGCCTTTTAAGAGTTTTCTTCCACTGATTCACCGGCTGCTGTGAATTAGTAGAGTGACTGCGTGCTCAGGGCAGGCAGTGCTGGGCTGTGAATGGTGATGGATTTGGCCATGTAGATGTGGATTTTGATCCTGGAGGCCACACAGAATCATGACAAGTCCTTGTGGAAGTGACACAGCTGGTCTTTCTGAGTTTTATTACCCCCTTTTGTGTAATTGGTTAAATGAGACCATGCTGACTTTTTGAAGGACATTAGACACTGCATAAAAGTTTCTATCACATGGTCTAATATGAGATAACCATGAAATGGAAGTTTCCATCGTTGCACCCATTCATTGTTGAACATGTACTTACTGAGCTTCTCCTATGAGCTGGACCCTGAGCTACCTACTACAGATTCAGTTGGAGGAAGAAGTTAGACCAGGTACTTGCTATGGTGGTCTTTGCTTTCTAACAGGGAAGGCAACAAACAAATATACCAATCAGTCAGAGATGTCAAAATGTGGTAATTCCTTTCAACCTGTTCTACACACTGATCATCACAATGGACCACCAGCAAAGTAAGCACCCAGAAATTAAAGGACAGAACCTAGCTTCCACAATGATGAAAAGATAAAACTAAGCAATGGGCTTTCACAAAATAAGATAAATAAAATGCTACCACACTTATCAGTTATCTCAATAAATGTTAATGGCTTGAACTCCCCACTGAAGAGGCATAGATTGGCTGATTGGATTAAAAAACACAAGCCATCCATTTGCTGTCTGTAGGAAACACATCTAGCCTCAAAAGACAAATTAACACTCAGAATTAAGGGTTATAAGACAATTTCTTCAGGCAAACTGAATTCAGAAGAAAAGAAGGGTTGCAATCTTATTTTCAGATACATGTGGTTTTAAAGTAACTAAAGTCAAAAAAGACAAAGACGGTCACTTTATATTGGTCAAGGGAAAAATATAACAAGAAGACATTTCAATTCTAAATATTTGTGCACCCCTCTTAAATGCTCCCAGACTCTTGAAACAGACCTTACTCAGTCTGAGCAATATGATATCCTATAACACCATAATAACGGGGGACTTTAACACTCCTCTCGCAGCAATGGACAGATCCTCTATACAGAAATTAAACAAGGGTATAAGGGACTTAAATGAGACCCTAAACAGTGGTTCTCAACCTTTCTAATGCTGTGACCCTTTAATACAGTTCCACATGTTGTTCTGACCCCCAACTATAAAATTATTTTCGTTACTACTTTATAACTGTAATTTTGCTACTGTTATATAAATATCTGATATTCAGGATGTATTTTCATTGTTACAAAGGGGTCTGTACCCACAGGTTGGGAACTGCTGCCCTAGAACAACTGTGCTTGACAGACGTATATAGAACACTCCATCCCAAAGCTAAAGAATATACATTGTTCTCATCAGCCCGTGGAACATTTTACAAAATGGATTATATCCTAGGACACAAAGCAAACTTCAGCAGTATCAAAAGAATTGAAATTTTACCTTGTATCTTCTCAGATCATAAGGCGTTAAAGGTGGAACTCAACTCCAACAAAAATGTTCAACCCCATGGCTCGGCGCCTGTGGCTCAAGTGGCTAAGGCACCAGCCACATACACCCAAGGTGGTGGGTTCGAATCCCCAGCCAGGGCCCGCCAAACAACAATGATGGCTGCAACCAAAAAATGGCCAGGCATTGTGGCGGGCACCTGGGGTCCCAGCTACTTGGGAGGCAGAGGCAGGAGACTCGCTTGAGCCCAGGAGTTGGAGGTTGCTATGAGCTGTGATGCCTTGGCACTCTACCCAGGGGGATAGCTTGAGGCTCCATCTCAAAAAAAAAAAAAA
>CAUYQV010106769.1:0-15197 GCA_963574575.1 Galagoides demidoff
TCTCCTGCCTCCGCCTCCCAAGTAGCTGGGACCACAGGCGCCCGCCACAACGCCCGGCCATTTTTTGGTTGCAGCCATCATTGTTGTTTGGCGGGCCCGGGCTGGGGGTTCGAACCCGCCACCTTAGGTGTACGTGGCTGGCGCCTTAGCCGATTGAGCCACAGGCGCTGAGCCAGAACAGAAGTCTTGTGGGGAAAGAAGGCCCCAGAAGGGTCTGAGCTCCTGGACAAGCTACTGCAAGGCATTAGAGGGATATATTGCACTGTTTTGGAAAAAAACAAACAAACAAACAAAAAAACCCCCAAAAAATACATACATAGAAGACCAACTAGAAGAAAAGACAAGGTAATTATCACAAAAAAGACAAAATAGTATGCAAAAAGAAATATAATTCTGATATGCAACTTGTATTAGTAGAGACACAGTTATTAAAATGTAAAAAGTGACAACTGACTTAAACAAAATTGTGAGATAATTTGTCAGTTAATAGAAGGATATTGTTTAATTACAAATAATAGAAGTAAATACTAGAAAAGACACACAAATGACAGGACTGAGGGTGGGACGGGGGACTGTGGGAACCAGAGCACTGATGCTTTTCTGTGTAAGCTTGCAGTTCTGTATTTATTGAATTACTTAGTACATGCCAGGTGGCTTTACATACATGTCATTTTATCCTAATATGTAATAATACCTATGAGTTATGCGTATCCTCATTTCATTGATGAAGGAACTGAGACACAGAGAGGAGAGGCAATTTGCTCCAAGTTGCGCAGCTAATAAGCAGCAAGGCTGGGAACTAAGTGAACCATTCTAGAGCATTCTAGCTCTGGGATCTATGTGATACCTTGTAACTTTGCCAAAGGGGAAAATAGGGCTGAAAATACTCTAGCTTTGATTCTGGGTTACTAGGGGGCTGGGGCCCATCACTGAAATATGGACGTCAAATGAAAAGCGCAGGATTCGGCGGCAAAGCTGAGCTTGGATTTAGAGGTACTAATGAAATGCCTGCAAGGCAAAGGATGACAAGGATGTTGTCAAAGAGAACAAGATAAAGGGGTATGGCGGTTTGGCAGGGGTCAGCATGTAGACTAGGAGAGGATACTGAGAGTTAAACATGCCACATGGTTCTTAGGTTCGGTTTCAATATACCCTAATCAACATTATCACATAAGACTTAATATTTCAGAATTCAAGGTCAATGTCCTAGAACATTTTTTCCCCTAGTCATAGTCCTACTAACTGCTGAGTTAATTTCTCATTTTAGATGGGCCAAATTTGAAAGGCATAAAATAATATACTCACTTGGGATGAAAATCAGGCCTGAACCCTTCAGGGAGCTGTAATTGATCCATATTTTCTGGATTCTTTGAAGACGCGGTGTCTAGAGAAAATAGGAATTTTCGACCAGTGTTCAACAAATACAACATTTCTATACATTTCCGTAATGTAGGTCAAAGAAATTAAAAAACAGGAAAAAGATTCCCACTAATGACAACTGGCACAACCTGCACATACAACATGAAAACGTTGCTGCTCTGGCAGACCACTGTCTCCGGTTACTTAAGGCTTTTTTTTTCAAAGAAAAGCCACTAAAGCAAGAAAAAAGAGTAAGCTATTTGGCTTCTATGAAAGCCAATGATATAAATCCTGCTCTTTTTGCTTTCCCACAAGGTCGTAAGTGTAGTGTGTGGCGTATGAAACTTGGGAAGCCTTTACAAAGCCAATAATAGAGTTAGCCCACTGAGAACTTAAACTTGATTTTCAATGCTTAGATACATACATCTCCGTCATCCCCGAAAACTCTTCAGTAAAATGGGAGAATAAGAAAAAAGTATTCATTGTAAATTTCTCATGAGCTTGTGTATTTTCAAGGAATAATGGAATAAATTCAAATTTAGTTTATTAAGACAAAGAGAATTAAAATGAGTCAAATTTTTTTTTTTTTTGCAATTTTTGGCTGGGGCCAGGTTTGAACCCACCACCTCTGGTATATGGGGCCGGCACTCTACTCCTTGAGTCACAGGTGCCTCTCAAAACGAGTCAAATTTTTAAACGGGAGGTCTCACTTTTTTTTTTTTGGAGACGGAGCCTCAAGCTATCCCCCTGGGTAGAGTGCTATGGCATCACAGCTCATAGCAACCTCCAACTCCTGGGCTCAAGCGAGTGTTCTGCCTCCGCCTCCCAAGTAGCTGGGACCACAGGTGCCCGCCACAACGCCTGGCCATTTTTTGGTTGCAGCCATCATTGTTGTTTGGCAGGCCCAGGCTGGGGATCCAAACCCGCCACCCTAGGTGTATGTGGCTGGCGCCCTAGCCGATTGAGCCACAGGTGCCGAGCCGGGAGGTCTCACTTTTAAACAATTTCTCCTGGAAACACACTTTCCAATGATCTCAGGCTTCAGGGAAAAATGAAAATAGGTTACCAGAACTTACTCGAAGTACTTTCTTCTTTCCTAAGAAACTGTAAAGCTTGTATTTGCTGAGATATTATTCTAATCCACTGAGTCAGATTTGGCTGGTCTGAAAAATTTAACCTGCTAGAAAAGATTATAGACAATTTTTAGTATGTTATTGTTGTTGCTTAATTTAAAATACAAAAGACTCCTTAAATGATCAGAGGTAAAATATTTTACAACCATTCTAAATATCAAAAAGGATAGAAAAAAATATCTTGCATTAAAAAATAAACCAGAATTAATTTTTACATGCTCATGCCTATAATCCTAGCACTCTGGGAGGACAAAGCAGGTGGTTTGTCTGAGCTCAGGAGTTGAAACGAGCTTGAGCAAGAGTATGACACCATCTCTACTAAAAAAAAAACAAAAATTAGCCAAGGATTGTGGGAGGTTCCTGTAGTATCAGCTACTTGGGAGACTGAGGCAAGAAGATGGCTTGAACTCAAGAGTTTGAGGTTGTTGTGAGCTATGATGCCACCGGCACTCTACCCAGGGTACTAAGGAGGATATAGAGAGACTGTCTAAAAAGAAAAAAAAAAAAAAAAAGAAAAAGGATAGTTATTGGCCAATGAACATGAAAATATAGAGTATTTGTCAATATGATGCTAATAATGTTGTTTGTTAAAAATTTCACTTCTTTTGTAGTACTGGAATTTGCTAGAATTTCTAAAATATCACAATCACCACTACCACCACTATTTATCAAAAGTACTTTATGGAGCACTTTCTTAGCAAAACATTTTACTCTATCTTATAGTATTAGATCTAATCCTGAAAGCATGTCTATGAAATAGGTTGTATTACTGCCTGCACTTTTTTTCTTTTTTTGAGACAGAGTCTCACTATGTCACCCTTAGTAGAGTGCTGTGGTGTCACCGCTCACAACAACCTCCAACTCTTGGGCTTAAGTGATTCTCTTGCCTCAGCCTCCCAAGTAGCTGGGACTACAGGCCTTTTTTTTTCTTTTTTTTTTGAGACAGAGTCTCACTTTGTCACCCTGGGTGGAGTGCTGTGATGTCAGTTCACAACAACCTCAAACTCTTGGGCTCAAGTGATCCTCTTGGATCAGCCTCCTGAGTATCTGGGACTATAGGTACCTGCCATGATGCCCAGCTGGTTTTTCTATTTTTAGTATAGGTGGGGTTTTGCTCTTGATCAGACTGGTCTCCAACTCCTGAGCTCAAGCAATCTATCTGCCTCAGCCTCCCAGAGTGTTGGGATTATAGGCATTTGCCATTGTGCCTGGCCCAGCCTGTGTTCTTTCTAAGATTGTGTTCAAATATGACTAAGCCATAATTGATTCTTATGGAGAAAAACAAAAAGTGAATTGCCAAAGTGACAGGTGAAATTCAACAAAGATGATTTCTCCTTAAACACAGTTAATCTTCAGTCTAACAGTGATTATTTTCTTTCTTTCTTTTTTTTTTTTGTACAAAAGGTTTTTATTGGTGGGGGGAGGGAGTCTGCAGAGCAGCACTGAGGAGGAGAGAAAAGAGGGGAGAGAGAGAAGCAGAGAGTGGGGAAGAGGAGAGAGAGAGAGTAGAGAAGAGTGAGAGGGAAGAGGTGCAAAAGTGAGAGAGCAAAGAAGAAAGGCAGAGAGAGCTATTTTCTTTATTAGATCAAACGCAGATGTAAGTCAGCACCACGGTATTTTTTCATGATTAAAAAACATGAACCTGGCTTGGTGCCTGTGGCTCAAGTGGCTAAGGCGCCAGCCACATACACCTAAGGTGGTGGGTTCAAATCCAGCCCAGGCCCGCCAAAACAACAATGACGGCTGCAACCAAAAAAATGGCCGGGTGTTGTGGCGGGTGCCTGTGGTCCCAGCTACTTGGGAGGCTGAGGCAGGAGACTCGCTTGAGCCCAGGAGTTGGAGGTTGCTGTGAGTTGTGATGCCACAGCACTCTACCTAGGGGGACAGCTTGAGGCTCTGTCTCAAAAAAAAAAAAAAATGGACCTAAGTCGAAATCTACTAATACTTTAAGAACATTTTAAGGGTAGCATAGACTAAGACATCAAACTTTGAATTCTTAAAATTGAAGAGAAAAAAACTGACTTTGCTTTGAATTGAATCCAAATAACAGCACAGAATAGTTTACATTTATAAAACTTAGTGTTTGTGCATGTAAGGTAAACAGTGTTTAATTCTACACTGAGAAATGAAGTTCAGATTTGAACAGTAGACAGTACCAAATTCGTATCTGAAACGAATATGTCCAATGCTTCCATTAACAAAAAGTATCCTAAAAATTATGAAATGACAGAAATTTTCCCTTTTCAACATACTAACAGATTTTCTTTTTTTTTTTTGGAGGCAGAGTCTCAAGCTGTTGCCCTGGGTAGAGTGCTGCAGTGTCACAGCTCACAGTAACCTCTAACTCTTGGCTTAAGCGATTCTCCTGCCTCAGCCTCCCAAGTAGCTGGGACTACAGGCGCCCGCCACAACGCCCGGCTATTTTTTGGTTGCAGCCGTCATTGTTGTTTGGCAGGCCTGGGCTGGATTCGAACCCGCCAGCTCCTGTGTATGTGGCTGGCGCCCTAGCTGCTGAGCTACAGGCTCTGAGCCATCAATTGATTTTCATATTTTAGCCTGATTCATTTTTTAAAGCTATTGTTGACCAGTAAATTGTAAAAAATCGTATTCAATAAAATTACTTTGAGCACATATTCCCCCCCATCAGTTTACCAACCATCTCTTGAAAGGTATAAGTGAGACATTTGCAGTAGGGTCCCTAGAAATGAAGATGATACTCAGTTTTCACAAATCTACAGGAATTTTACAGCTGCTGAAGTATTTGTGACTATGAAACTGTTATGTTTTGACCTGTTCCCAACAACCAAAATCATATTCTACAGGCCTGCAAGAAGAAATGACTAAATAAAAAGTTTGGAAAGTATCTGGTTTCAAACATTATGCAATTCCTTAGAGTGAGTTCTTTACCCTGCTTTATTATTGTCAAGAAAAACACTTCTTTTTTAAAAAAGGTGTTATGAGCCAAAACTTACCGGTTAAAAATATTTCTTGGAGGAAGCAGCAGAGGAATAACGGTATTACTCAAGCATTCACAGAGAGGGCAAAGGAATTCTCCATTTTCTACATCATAGCTTGTATGTAAGCGTAATCTCTGTTGCCTTCGCTGTTCTTTAGCTTGAACGGAATCAAAATACCTTTACAATTAGAGAACATGAGGTATCAAAAACAATGGTAATTTATTTCAATGAGAGTCACAAGCTTCAATATTAGAAATAATTTGTTTCCATAAATAGTTCAAAAATGAGAATCTTAAAATGAATGGAATTTCTTTTTTGTTTGTTTGTGTTGGAGACAGAGTCTTACTGTTGCCCAGGCTACAGGGCCAAGGCATCAGCCTAGCTCACAGAAACCTCAACTCCTAGATTTAAGCCATCCTGTCTCAGCCTTCTGAGTAGCTAGGACTATAGGTGACTGCCACAATGCCTGGCTAGTTTTTCTATTTTTTTGTAGCGACAGGGTCTCACTCTTGCTCAGGTTGGTCACAAACTCCTAAGCTCAAGTGATGCTCTTGCCTCAGCCTCCCAGAGTGCCAGGTGTGAGCTGCTGCACTGGCTAAATGGAATTATTTTTAACATGATTTTTGAGTTATTTTAATTACCAAAATAGATTAAGAGTTCTAACATGAAAAAAACTGCCTTGAAATTAAGTAGCTAAAGAAATTTCCTAGTGCCACTGCTGTCTGGCCACTCCCTTAAATCTCGTGGCTATGTTTTAGGGGCAGTTCATGATAACCGAGGGTGCGTGATAACTATTGATGTGTCAGTTTTGCTGAAGCACAGAACAAGTTCAAGATTATTCCGTCTTATTATGGGAGCCATTACAATTTTGGGAAGTAACTAAGCAAGTACTAACACCTTTTGAATCAAGAGTTGTTTGCCTTGGCCCCAAAGATAGACATTATGATGTTACCCTTCTAGGGTTTATTCCACTGTAAAAAATCTTCTTCATCCAGTTAGTTAGCTGATACAGACTGACTTCCTTCTTTGGAGGAATAAAAAAGAGACTTTAATATAAAGCCACATTAAAAAATTTATCTGGGTGGTGCCCGTAGCTCAGTGAGTATGGCGCTGGCCATATACACCGAGGCTGGTTGGTGGGTTTGAATCCAGCCCAGGCCAGCTAAACAACAATGACAACTCTAACAATAACAACAAAAAAATAGGTGGGCACTATGGTGGGTGCCTGTAGTCCCAGCTACTTGGGAGACTGAGGCAAGAGAATTGCTTAAGTCCCAGAGTTGGAGGTTGCTGTGAGCTATGACTCCACGGTATTCTACCGTGGGTGACAACTTGAGACTCTGTCTCTAAAACAAAAAAAACTTATCTGATATACTATGAAGTTTATAAGTCATTTCTTTCCATCTATGACAAAGCAAAACCTTTTGTCATTAGGCAATGATAAGCAGTTTTTTCTTCAACATTGTTAGTTCTTTTTTCTTTTTTCTAGAATAGAGTTTCTGCTATTTAAAAATTCAGTTTTGAGCCTTCATGTAAGCTTCTCTTGACTAATATTAAGAACATAAATTACCTTTGCCAACAATGGGCATGCATAATGTGCCCACAGCTACCAGTGTGTGTTCCGCAAGACAGATCAGGGTGCATGAATAATGGATCATATTTGTCTATATTACAAAACAAAACAGAAAACCAAGCATTTAACTTTCCTATAATAAATACAGAACTTTACATTGTAAAATCTTTGATAAGGACTCGTAAACTTGAAATGCTAGTGTATTCCTTTCATTTGGGATACCAGTAATTTAGATAGAACCCAGATTATTTAGCAAGCAGGATTCTCTAATGTTCATTATCCTGAGCAAATTAATTAAACATCTGTGAACTGTAAACTGAATTGGAATTCTGTTATTTAAGTATATCCAATCTTTTGAACATTTCATACTTCCAGGGTACTGTGAGATTCTAATTCTCTCCATTATACCCTAAACTCAAAGTAAAAGAGATATTCTTCATGGGACTATGTCATATACATTCAGGGCAGCTGGCTCACAATGATCTCTAATAAAAAAGATGCTTTGGCAGTAATGTGGCGCCCCCTAGAGGACAGCATGGTGAACTACTAACTAATCACTGTACCAGAGCTAAGGTGACAAAAATCCAAGCCCAGACTACATGGGGAAAAAAATGTAATTTAGTCTTCTATTCTGGTGCTAATTTTTATATTCAAAGGAGATGAAAAATAAGACAAATAAGATGCCTGCCTCTTTTGGAACTTGTTTAATTCTCTACATAAATTAGAATAATCTTAGAAATTCTCAAACACTCTAGAGAGAATTACTCAAGTTTCAATTTGCTTTATATACTAGAACAGTTCAACTGTCACAGCTTTATAAAGAAAATCTTTTATGATATGAATTATGAAAGCATTTGGAAAAATCTATTAATAGCTAGCCAAAGTTTTTTCTTTGGAAAGTAACAAATTAAATAAAATTGGTAACTTCATCTTTGTCCTGGAACGAAATTTATAAAGTACCTAGTTCATATGACCATTTTTAAAGATGAAACAGATGAATCTTTTATAATAATCTTTCAATGTAGCTTGAAAGCTGCACTGTGAACCCTAAGAGTGGGCCCCCAAACCTGCTTTCAATCCTGTAGTATGAAAGGCACTGGTTACAGCAGTGCTCTGGAAATTCCTCAGACACAGTCCTACCCTGAAGACAACTAGATATATGTACTGTTGGTGGGACTGCAAACTAATACGGTCTTTTTGGTAAGAAGTATGGAGAATCCACAAATTGCTAAAAGTAGACCTTCTATTCGATCCTGCAATCCCTTTATTTACCCAGAAGAAAAAAAAAATCTTCTTTTTTTTTTTTTTTTTTGCAGTTTTTGGCTGGGGCTAGGTTCGAACCCACCATCTTAGGCATATGGGGCCAGTGCCCTACTCCTTTGAGCCACAAGTGCCGCCTGAAATAAAGTTCTTTTAACATAAGAACTTGCACTGGAATGTTTACAGCAGCTCAATTCACAGTCGCAAAGATGTGCCTTCAACCCATGAAGGATTAATAAAATGTGGCATGTGTATACCATGGAATACTATTCAGCCATAAAAAGATGGACACTTGACATCTTTTGTATTTATTTGAATGCAGTTGAAGAACATTTTCTTTAGTAAAGTATCTCAAGGATGGAAAAGAAAGGATCCCAGGTACTCAATACTAACATGAAACTAGTAGGTTAGCCACTACAGGCCCACACAAAAGAAAAATGTAATTCAATTCAAGGAGGGGGAGGGGGGATGGTAAGCTCCCACCTAACAGGTAAAATGTAGAGGTATATGGTGCAACTCCTGGGTGAAAGACTCAGCTACAACTTAGACTTTACCTTACAAATGCAAACAAGGTGGGGTGGCCCCACATGCCGGAGGTGGTGGGTTCAAAACCAGCCTCGGCAAAAACAAACAAACAAACAAACAAAACAAATGCAAACAAGGTAACCAAATCATATGTACCCTCATATTAATCTGAAGTAAAAAAACCCCAGAAGTATACTAGATATCATTGCACACGGAACACGTGCCTAAGAGTAGGGACATAAAGGTGTCTGTGGTGGACACAGTAACAGTCAGTCCAGATCCCCCTACAGGAACAAATGACACACTGACTTAGTCCCTCAGCTGATGAAACAGCGTCCTCTAGCTGTCATTCCTACTTGAGGGAAAACTGCCTTCCTCAAGATCATGCCTCTTGTGGTCCACACCAGTTGCTAATCAGTGCTAGGTATAAAACCCAGCCTCCTCACACCAGTTCAGGACATTTTTGAAAGGCAATCCAGCTCCAGAGCACCCACAGAGTTGGATAAAAACATCTGGGGACTACATTATAATTCAACTTCTCCCTTTGCCCAAATCTATTTCTCTCCTTTCCACGGACATGGACCCCAAGGCTCCTCCCCAAATGTGCTGCACAGTGATGTCTGCCTCAAAAATCTGCTTTCTGAGGAACTGCACCCAGAGCAGTATCACTATTTTAAGCCAGGATTTGGCTTGAGGCTTGTTTCTCACATAGGTAACTATCATCACTGTTCTCAAAGAGATTCCACTCTGGCCCTATCCATAAGAAAATAATTACTGTTATTTCAGTGTCTCAGCAAATTAGTAGGACTTGACAAGAGTGACGAAAGATGGAAAAGACTGTTAAGTACCAAAGTATATTAATGTCACAACATAAAGAAAACTTTCCTTTGACTCTCTGAGCAGCCATGTGACTCAGGGATGATAATCTTCTGGAGTGGTTCCTCATCTGTCAAATGGGGAAATCCCGCTAAGATACCACCAAGCCTATGGAGTTATCATTAGGTTAATAAACTCTCCGTACATGTCTCCAGCCACACCGACTGCCAGTCGTTAGTAATAGGGAAGATGAGGATCTGGCTGTACTTACCTGGATCCTGAATGAATTTACTTCTGTCTTTTGATAGCACAGTTGATCTTTGAACAAATGCCGCCAAGACCATTGCCCTGCTTTCCCCATTGACTTCTTGCTCCTCTTGACACAATATACAGGTAGCAAACTGTCTCTGTTCTGGGACCTGAGTTTGTGAGGGTCCCAATGCTGTAAGTTTCATATCTGAAGCCACAGGGCTGCAAGAAAAGGATTATGAATATAACAAATGAACCTAAGAAATTTCTATGTAATCATAAAATAGCAAACTCCAGGTATGTACGGATGTGGCTTCAATAACTTGAATCACCTAGAGTCTCTCATTTGTATCAAACCATCTCCCTTAGTCCTAACCGAAATCTAACATGCTAACATGCAGGTTACTGAGCCTGTGTACTTAACTCTTCATTCAGGAATGCCAAGGGTCTTCTGTAGAAAATATCGTATTAGGTGTACACATGAATTACTTTATAATCAGAGATTTCTAAGATTAATTCCTCTAACTGGAGGCCACAAATTTCACCTAAATGCTACTAAATTACTTTAGGATTGGGCAGTGTCTGTGGCTCAATGGGTAGGGCCTGACTCCATATACTGAGGTGGCGGGTTTGAACCCGGCCCCGGCCAAACTGCAACAAAAAATAGTGGGGCATTGTGGCGGGCACCTGTAGTCCCAGCTACTTGGGAGGCTGAGGCAAGAGGATCGCCTAAGCCCAAGAGTTGGAGGTTGCTGTGAGCTGTGATGCCACTGCATTCTAGGAGGGCGACAAAGTGAGACTCTGTCTCAAAAGAAAAAAAAGAAAAAAAATTACTTTAGGATTAAAAATGTGCTTATAAGAAGAAAAAGCGTGGCTTTTGAGGATGACCGACAAAGAGATTAAGTAATTCTGATTCTTAAAAAATATTTACCTATTATCCAGAACAACAGAGGTTGAGGCATCTAGTTCCAGCGTTTGCTGAAAGAGCTCTTTGTTCTCGTCGATGAAGTGCCGCTGCATCTCAGACATCTGCGCCATGATCTTCTCCCTGCGCAGCCGGGCGATCTCGGCTTTTCTCTTCCTCTCAGCTTTGTCTTTGTCTCTTGAACTCTGAAATCATGCTTCATTCCATTAGACCATTAGATGCTAAATACACTTTTATTTCCCAAAGTGAAAAAAAATTTTTTTTTTCTTTTTGAGACAGAGCCTCAAGCTGTCCCCCTGGGTAGAGTGCCGTGGCACCACAGCTCACAGCAACCTCCAACTCCTGGGCTCAAGCGAGTGTCTTGCCTCTGCCTCCCAAGTAAGCAGGGCCACATGCCCCCGGCTATTTTTTGGTTGCAGCTGTCATTGTTGTTTTGGCGGGCCCAGGCTGGATTCGAACCTGTCACCTTAGGTGTATATGGCTGGTGCCTTAGCTACTTGAGCCACAGGTGCTGAGCCGAAAAATCTTTATTGTAAATACTAATTAAAAACTATTCTACAATTTCATTTATTTAAACAACCTAATATGTTTTTGTTTTTTTTTTTGAGATGGAGCTTCAAGCTATCCCCCTGGGTAGAGTGCCATGGCATCACAGCTCATAGCAACCTTCAACTCCTGGGCTCAAGCGAGTCTCCTGCCTCCGCCTCCCAAGCAGCTGGGACCACAGGTGCCCGCCACAACGCCCGGCCATCCTTTGGTTGCAGCCATCATTGCTGTTTTTGGCGGGCCCGGGCTGGGGACTCAAACTGGCCACCCTAGGTGCACGTGGCTGGCGCCCTAGCCGATTGAGCCACAGGCACCAAGCCAACAACCTAATATGTTTAAAAAAAAAAAGACCAAAACAATCTGTTGTAACAAATAGAGATAAATAGTGTCACATTTTTTGGAAGTCAATGTTTAATACTACTACTGACTAGAAGGGAAAAGGGGAGAGGGAGGAGAGGGGAGGGGGGAGGATGGGTAGAGGGAGAGCAGTTGGTGGGACCACACCTACGGTGCATCTTACAAGGGTACATGTGAAATTTACTCGGTGTAGAATATAAATGTCTTAACACAATAACAAAGAAAATGCCATGAAGGCTATGGTAACTAGTTTGATGAAAATATTTCAAATTGTATATAAAACCAGCACAGCACATTGTACCCCATGATTGTGTTAATATACACAGCCATGATTTAATAGAAAAAAAAAGAAAGAATATTACCAACCACCAACTTACTGCAGATAAATTTACTTTGTTCATACTGAACTTGCTACAATTTTTAAATGTTATTATACTTTACTTCTTATACCTCTTCTAATATGGTTCCTTCTGTCTCTGCCACAGGACTGGTAGATGAATTCTCTCTTATCTTCTTAACAGCATTAAAAGTCTACAAAAAAAGTATTAGTTATCCTGAAGCTATGAAACATTCTCACAATGTGTAAACAACAAATTTTTAATGTTTCTCACAAAAAGTAGAGTATTGCAGTAAAATTTACCTTTAATATCCACCTAATCATGTCTTTGTGGACTTCTAGGTAGGGAGAATTTTGTAGTGTTTCCAGCATGGCTAGTATGCTGGGAGAGTTGTCTGGCGCTTCACCAGGTTCTAGGCAGAAAAATAAAAGGCACTGTAACAACAGCTAACATCTCATCGTGCTTATTCCTACACACAAGAATATAAGTGCAGTTATTATTATAACCTCTGTTGCCTATCAGAAGATTACAAGTCTATTTAATGGAGATTTTCAATACTTCTTGAGAATGTAACATATTTGCTTTCTCCAAGTAAGTTAACAACTAGGATTCTTTAAGTACTCAAAACTGACTTCTTATAACAAATGGTTATTTTCACACAATTTCTAGTAAAATTAAGTAAAAACTCAAGTCTTTTATGGGAGATGGACACAATGGCATTGCCTGTAATGCCTGTAGGATTACAGGTTTAGATGGAAGGACTGCTTGAATCCAGCCTAGGCAACACACTGAGTTCTTGTCTCCAAAAAAAAAAGGGGGGGTGGCGCCTGTGGCTCAAAAGGGTAGGGCACCCAGCCCTGGCCAAAAATGGCAAAAAAAAAAAGAAAGGGGGAGAGGAAGAAAGGTTGGCCTACCTCTTGAGATTTTACATGTCTAAGGAAAATGAATACACGGGTTCTTATATGTATAAATATATTTATTTGCTCTAGAAATTCATTGTTTTATTTGAAGACAAGACATAAAATTCAAGTCCATGAGTTACATTCACTCTACCTTTAGTTGATTTAGTTTGCAGTCAAAAATGTCTGATTGTTGATTTTTTTTTGAAGACAGAGTCTCACTTTGTCACCCTGGGAAGAATGCTGTGGTGTCATAGCTCACAGCAACTTCAAACTCCTGGGCTCAAGCGATCCTCTTGCCACAGCTTCCCAAATACAGGGGCTACAGGCACCTGCCACAACACCCAACTAGTTTTCCTATTTTTAGTAGAGATGGGGTCTCACTCTTCCTCAGGTTGGTCTTGAACTCATGAGCTCAAGTAATCTGCCTACCTTGGCTTCCCAGAATATTAGGATTATAGGCATGAACCACTGTGCCCGGCCTGATAATTGATTTTCTTGATTTAAATGCCCCCTTTCCTAAGAGGGGAAGAGACTCAACTATGTGATATTTAATTTTCTTCCAGAAGTAACGTTCTGTATGCATGAGGGATCTGACCTTAGATAAGGTAGAGGTTTCTTTGCAAATATAGTGTCTTAATTATTTAAAATGTTTAAAGAGAATAAGAGTAATGTTCACAGAAGATAATGATTTTTTTTTCTTTTTTTAAAAAAGAGAAAGTAAGAGAAAACCTGACATCAACTTTGGAACATTCTGTGTGGGTATTCTAAAATTAAAGCACTGGACACAAAGAGGGCAAAAATCCAAAGTGTTCACCCATGAAAAGAATACTGGCAGAGGAAAGAGCAGGGAAAAGCTAGCACCCAAAACAGTCTTCAGTGGGGGACAGGCAGTTTCTTTTCTTCCTCCCACTTAGGTAACGGCAAAAAGAAAAATTAGAGATTTAGCTGCAAACTCTGGAAGCAGAACTTAGTATTCTCACAATCATTACTGTTTAGAAAGAAATGGCACTGAATGCAATTACAGAAACAATCCCTTTCAATGAAGGCATTCATAAATCCTATTATAGCATTATAGTCATTTAAAAATACTCAGCCGGGCATGCTGGCTCACACCTGTAATCTCAGCACTTTGGGAATCTGGGGGGCAAGGCCAGGAGTTTGTAACCAGTCTGACCAATAGAGTGAGACCCTGTCTCTACAAAAAGTATGAAAAGGGGGATGCCTGTGGCTCAAAGGAGTAGGGTGCTGGCCCCATATGCTGAAGGTGGTAGGTTCAAACCCAGCCCCAGCCAAAAAAAAAAAAACCCAAAAAGTATGAAAATTAGCCAGGCATGGTGGCATGCCCCTGTAGTCCCACCTACACAGGAGGCTGAGGATGGAGGACTGTGGGAGCCTAAGAAGGTGAGGTTATAGTGAGCTATGATGACGCCACTGAACTCTGAGCTTGGGTGACTGAGACAGGCCCTATCTCACAAAAAAGCAACAATAAGAAACAAAAACGAAAAACACCTCAGCAAATGGGTGACTGCAGGTCTGAAGCAGAGAAAGTACAAGATGAGTCCAGGCATCTGTGTGTCAGAAAGTGAGGTGGTGCTCAAATATAATGGAGCTAGATAAAAAGAACACAGAAACTGACAAACTTTCACTGCTCTAAAAGGCGCAATTTGAGTATCAAAAGGAATAATAATTATAACTGAGTATAAAGCACCAAATACATATGAATCCATGGGTAATATTAAAAAAAGACTCTCAACAAATAAAAAAGATTCAAAGTTGCCACCATTGCAGGTAACTATTAGACCAACTTCTTATTCTGAAAATTAATAAAAGGAAAAACTGGGGCAGCGCCTGTGGCTCAAAGGAGTGGGGCGCCAGCCCCGTACACTGGAGGTGGCAGGTTCAAACCTGGCCCTGGCCAAAAACTGCAAAAAGAAATTTATATATATGTATATAAATTAAAAAATAAATAAAATAGAAGGAAAAACTTTTCTTTAAGAGGTGAAATGTGTTACAGGGGTACAAGTGAAACTCTCTAAGAGTAGAATCAGAACGTTTTAAAACAATAACTGAGAAAATGACATGAAGGCTGTGTTGATCAGTTTGATGGAAGTATTTCAGATTGCATGTGAAAACCCCACACTGTACCCTAGAAGTGCACTAATGTATATAGTTACCATTCAATAAAAATAAATAAATAAATAAATAAAAATTATATTCATTGCAATTTTGTGGTTGCTTGTTATGTAATATTATTTTT
>CAUYQV010106770.1:0-12416 GCA_963574575.1 Galagoides demidoff
AGTAACCCCTAGATAGTGTCACGCTGTGGGTCCCCGTTTGCTGAGACTTATTGGATGAACCCCCCTCCATCAGGCCTGGGGGTGGGTGTGCCAGACCAGGCCCGGAGCTGTGTCCAATAAAGTTCTAGGTTGTGACTGGAACCGGTGTTCTGACCGCATTGTGTGTGTGTTTATGGGGGGGAGGGCAGACTGGCGACCGCCCCGTCTCGCCGGCTGTTGGGTTGCTGCGGGTCACGTGGGCCCCGGGATCACGTGGGCGGGCCAGTCACATGGCGCGCCGGCCCGGTCAGCTGAGAGTCACGTGAGCACGTCGGCTCCGGGCTCTCCGCGCCGCTGGGCTCACGATGCGCGGCGGACAGGGCACGGCGCGGGCTCCGGTGCTCCAGTTCACCAATTGCCGTATCCTGCGGGGCGGGGCGCTGCTCAGGTGTGCGGGTCCGGGGGGGTGCACGGCGCGGCGCGGGGCGGGGCGGTGGGGGCCTGACCGGGAGCGGGGCGGCGATCCGAGCGCCCGCCGCTCCGTCTGCAGGGAAGATCTGTGGGTGCGCGGGGGCCGCATCCTGGACCCAGAGAAACTGTTCTTCGAGGAACGGCGCGTGGCCGATGAACAGCGGGACTGCGGGGGCCGCATCCTGGCGCCCGGCTTCATTGACGTGCAGATCAACGGTAGGGCCCAGGGCGGGGCAGGGGACGTAGGGGTAGCTCAGAGCACCGCTGGACTCCCACTTTTCTTTGGCCGCAGGTGGATTTGGCGTTGACTTCTCCCAGGCCACGGAGGATGCGGGTTCGGGGGTTGCCCTGGTGGCCCGGAAGATCCTGTCGCACGGTGTCACTTCCTTCTGCCCTACCCTGGTTACTTCCCCGCCGGAGGTTTATCACAAGGTGAGGTCAGGCTCTGGTCTTTTTTTTTTTTTCCTCCTGGGTAGGGTGCCTTGGCGTCATCGTAGCTCACAGCAATCTCCAAACTCTTGAGCTCAAGTAATCCTCCTACCTCAGCCTCCCAAGTATCTGGGACTATAGGGGCGTCCACCACAACTCCTGGCTAATTTTTCTATTTTTAGTAGAGATGGGTCTCATTCCTGCTCAGGCTGGTCTCTAACTCCTGAGTTTAAGCAATCCACCTGCCTCAGCCTCCCAGAGTGCCAGGATCACAGGTGTGAGCCACCGAGCCGGGCTTGACACTTGGGTTAAAGCAATAAATCCAGTAATCTCGGGCTCACACTCATTCAATCATTCTTTCTGATTTTTTATAAAAGAAAGAAAACTTCAAAAGTTTTTACTAAATAAAATAGGAATTCATGATGAATTTTCTGGGTGAGGATATTTTTGTGATTTTTTCAACTAGGGGAGATATTTTAGATGGGATTTTTATACATCTCTGCCAAAATTATCCTTACACTGGAGACTTTCATGACTATTTGTATGTCTGTTGTTACTTGTGAAAGGAACTCTTTGAAATTAAAATTAATAAAGATGTGTTGTCCAGCTGGCCACAGGTAGAGACAAATGGACAAACCTGGATAGGGTAGACATTATAACATGTTCATAAGGAGAAGAGTGGAGAGGCCACTGGCAGGTCTGGAGAAGTCCAGGCTCAAGGTACAAACTATAATGTCACCGTTACTTACGACTGCAACAGACCGATACACAGGAATAAGTTTGTCCACATCCGTATAATGTAATGGCGTTAATCTAGTATGAATTATTCTTTTTGATACTGTAACTATTTCTGCTATGATTATACATGAGAAAGTCAATAAAAGGAATTTTTTTACTGTTTATGTTTCTTTTCTGATCTTTTTTTTAATAATTTCTGAATTTGAAAATTATTTCACCATAGAGAGGAACCAAGGAGGAGTGTGTCACAACAGTCCCCTCTGTGTACCAAATGCCCAGGTTTACTCTGTACTCAGGGTCCCTTGGGACACACCAAGCTTGAGCCCAGCTCTGAGTTTTTGAACCCATCCCACCTCGTGCTAAAGGATGTTCCTTGTAGATTGTCAAGAGCTAGACATTTCTCAGCTCAAATGTCACTCTCAGAGGACATCTTAATCTGTTTTCTACTGCTGTAAAAGAATCCCACAGGCTAGGTAATTTGTAAAGAAAGGAGGCCAGGTGTCACGGCTCACTCTTATAATCCTAGCACTCTGGGAGGCCAAGGCAGGTGGATTACGTGAGCTCAGGAGTTCAAGTCCAATCTGAGCAAGATTGAGACTCTGTCTCTAAAAATAGCCGGGTGTTGCAGCAGGCGTCTGTAGTCCCAGCTACTCAGGAGGCTGAGGCAGGAGGATTGCTTGAGCCCAGGAGTTTGAGGTTGCTATGAGCAATGATGATGCCGCTGCACTGTACCTAGGGTGATAGAGTCTCAAAAAAAAGAAAGAAAAGAAATAAAGAAACGACAGGAAAAGAAAAGAGGAGAAGAGACAAAAGAAAAGAAAAAAAAAACAAGCTGATTTCTCACAGCTCTGGAGGTTGGAAACCCAAGAGCACAGTGCCAGCTCCTGGTGAGGGCCTCAGTTCTACATCATGAGAAGGCAGAGGGCAGGCAGGTGCACCAGACCAAGAGAGAAATAGGGCCAAACTTCATCCTTTTATTCTGAGCCCATTCCTGAAATAACTAACCCAGTCCCAAGATAACAACAGCACATACCCATTCACAAGGGCAGAGCCCCCCTTACCTCCTCACCATCTGGAGGCCCCGCCTCTCAACACTGTCAAATTGGACATTTAACCTCTCTGTGAGTTGTGAGGGGACAGGCACAGCAGAGGCTCTGCCTGGCCATTTCTGCGGGCAGATGTCCCCGTCTGGCATTGTCCTGATTATTTATTTGCTTGTCCCTTGTGTCTGCCCTGCTACCAGGATGAAACCCAGGAGGAGGGTGGGGGCAGCGCTGCCCTGTTCCCCTGTCTCCCTTCTCCCTGGCACGGCAAGACCCACAGGAAACGTCTGCGGCATCAACCTGCAAACTCCAAGAGAGCAGGCGAGTGGGGTGGGATCCAGCACCTCAAGGTCCATGAGGCTGAAACTACACAGCTGAGAAAGTAAACAAGAGCTAGCGGGGACAGGAGAGGGACAGCTTCAGGAAGCCTGAGTGGAGAGTGTGTCTGGAAGACATCGTTGTGGGAAAACTACATATAAATCAGGGTCCCAGAGAGGGGCATCCTGACCCAGGGTAGGTCGACCTGGGATTTTAAGCAGTGTGGGCTTTACGCTCAAGGAAATAAGAGCTGTTCTAAGCAAGGCAGGGACAGGACCTGATTTGCCCTCCGGAAACGCCGCTGTGGCAGCAGAGAGGATCAGGAGTGGAGGGGCTGGGAGGGGCAGGGAGGGGTGCAGAACAGAGGCTGAGAGGCAGGATAAGCGCCACCCCCGGCGACTCCCCCAACAACTGGAAACTGGAGCAAGTCGTCCGAGGGGAGGGTGGGCAGGAGCCTCTCCCATGGTGGGCAGCGGTCAGGGGTATCAGGGGCAGGTGGGCTTCCGGACGGACACTGGTGCTGCCTACCGGGGCCTCCTAAGCAGAGTGCTCGTGTGGAACAGATGCAGGGAGGGGGAGCCCCAGGATCCAGGAAGGCAGAGCTCTCCTCGCTCTCCACCGGGGGCCCTGAGGCTCGGGGGAGGCCACAGTAAGGGCTGTGAGGACGGGGCCAAATACAGGATTTCCAGGAGGGAACCCCTGAGAGATGAGGGGCCATTGGTCCTCCTTTATCAAAATCCACTTTGGCAAAGAAGCCACCGCAAAGGGCTGCCCCACTCGGATCCTCCCCGAACGCACACAGCTTGCACCCAGGCACACACAGATAGGGTTCCAGAGCCAGCACGCACTCTGGGGACCCCTCCACCCACCCTGGTGCCCACATTGCCTCGTCCTCAACTCAGCCGCTGATGTAGGAACTCTCCCGGGACAGGGAGCAAGGGGCAGCTTTGAATCTCCACATGCCACAGGAAGAAAATCAATTTCAATGCCCGAGGGAGGGAATTACTACAGCAGCAGGTCACCAGCTACTACAAGACGCTGCATTGTCTTGGCGACGTGGACAGGGAAAATGTCTCCAAGTGAGGTAAGAGTGCTCTGTGGTCTGAAGCAAACCCCTCTCCCCAAGAATAATGTGAGGCTGTCCCGGGGGCCAAGACCACACAGAGGGAGAGGTATCTTTGTGTGTGCACAACCGTGGAGAAACTCCAGACGTTAGCTCTGACCACGTCAGGCCAGTGCTCTGACTCATGTTCAATCCTGGATGGACAGGCTGACATTTTAGCAGCACCGTTACAGTGCCAGCAACACTGGTGGCAACGGCCACTTCACTGGGGTATGAGAGACACGCGTCACAGCCCAGCCTCTAGGCCCTTCAGCTCTCCAAGTTAATGCCAGGTTCCCTGAGCAGTGTTGCAAAGATGCCAGGTTTGAGCTTCAGATGCAACTTCCAGACCCACTACAGCAAAGACAGAATACCCTACCTGTGCCCATGTGCCTTGTCTTCCCTGGGGCCAATGACACAGAACGCCATGAAAGGCCATCGGGCTGGACATTTAAAATCCCACATCTAGGGGTTGAGGCTATAAGGCAGCTGGAGCCCACCTTCCTGTCCAGTCAGTGCTGAGTAAGTGGTCAGCCAGTCAGTATCCTGGGATTAGGGAAAAAAGAGATTTTGCAGGTGCTTTGAGGCTGCCAATCCCTAGACCATTTGTGTCAAATCTAAACCTTTCTGGAAAAAAAGAGGCGTTAGCTCCGCCTTGCTTCCTGATAGTCAAGCGTAGGGAAACCCATCTGGCAGACAACAGTGACCCCCGCCAAGACCAAGGGGCCATGAGAGGCAGTGAAGCTTCTGGAATGAAGACGCCTTAAGAGGCCAGGTGTGGTGGCTCACACCACAATCCCAGCACTGGGAGGCCGAGACAGGTGGATTGCCCAGGTGCATTGGCTCACACCACAATCCCAGCACACTGGGAGGCCGAGACAGGTGGATTCCCTGTGCTCAGGAGTTTGAGACCATCCTGAGCAAGAAAGTGAGACCCTGTTTCTATTAAAAATAGAAAAACATCATGGCAGGTGCTAGGTAATCCCAGGTACTCTGGAGGCTGAAGCAAGAGGATCTCTTGAGCCCAGGAGTTTGAGGTTGCTGTGAGCTATGACACCATGGCACTCTACCCAGGGTGACAGAGTAAGACTCTGTCTCAAAAAAAAAAAAAAAGAAGACACTTTGAGAAAAAGGCAGTCCAGGCAGCCAAACACAGTGCAGTGTGGGCAGGGAGAGCTCAGTGGCTGTCCTCTTTTATCACACCTGTTGTCAGGGCATAGGAGAGTAAACATCTGTGGACCAGGTTCCTCCCAGAAGAGGGGACCAAAATAACCAAGAGGTGACATGCCGGAGTCGAGCAGGACCCGGCTTGCAACACAACAGCTGTCTGGGGGCCACACCCTCAGGCTATTCATAGCCTGAGCAGAATTAAAATTAAACTAAAAACTGGTGAAATGACACCAAAGGCACAATCCGTAAAAGAAAAGAATGATAAATTAGACTTCATCAGAATTGAAGACTTGCTGTGCAAAAGAAGCTGTTTACAGATGAAAAGACGAGGCAAAGATTCGAAGAAAGTCTTTGCAAGTCACATATTGGACAAAGGACTCGAATCCAGATCCCGTAAAGGACTCTTAACATTCAATCAGAAGAAAACGAACAACTCAATAAAAATGGGCAATGCTTTTAACACTCAACCAAAGAAAACAGACGAAGAGCAGAGAAGCACATTCTAAGAAGTGCCTGGCATCATTAGCCATTAGGGAAATGAAATGAGAGCCACAGTGAGATGCCACTAGGTACCTATTAGGTTAGCTAAATACAAAACAACAGAAACAGAAGGAAGGGAGAGAGAGAGGGAAGGGGGAAAGGGAGGGAGGGAGGGAGAGAGGGAGGGAGAGAGGGATGGAAGGAGAGAGGGAGGGAGGGAAGGAGGGAGGGGGAAAGGAAGGAAGGGAGGGAGGGAAGGAGGGAGGGGGAAAGGAAGGGAGAGAGGGATGGAAGGAGAGAGGGAGGGAGGGAAGGGGGGGAAAGGAAGGAAGGGAGGGAGAAAGGAAGGGAGGGAGGGAGGGAGGGAAAGAGGGAGGGAGAGACAGAAAAGCACACTGTGATAATATCATTGCTGGTGAGTTTGCATAGCAGCTGGAATTCTCCTACATTGTTGGTTTAAAACTGGTCCAGCCTTTTGAGGCAACAGTTGGCCATTTCTTATAAATTAGAACACTAGAGAAATGAAATCTATGTTCCCTAAAAGTCTGAATCCGAATGTTTGCGGGGAATGTATTCATGATCATGAGAACAAATGTAAACCCAAATATCCTTTACCTGGTGAACAGAGGAACAAGTTGTCAAACCTTCACATCGTAGGGCAGCACTCAGCAATAGACAGGAGCAAACTCTGACACCCAGGACACGGGGAATCTGAGACACGTCGTGGAAGTACAAGTCAGACCCCAAAGACCACACCCCATGGGATTCTGCTTCTGTGGCCGCAGGGAAAGGCAAGGCTGTGGGATCAGAGGGCGTCAGTAGTTACCAGGAGTGGGGGCTGATTATAAAGGGTCTGTTTCATATCTTAATTATGGTGATGATTATGTGGCTGTATGCTTTTGTCTAAGCTCCTACACCAAAATATAAGTGACTTTTTACCCTGTAGGGAAGAAAAAAGGTAATACATTTGTTGAAAGAACACTTTAGCCAGGCACAGTGGCTCACACCTGTGATCCCAGCACTCTGGGAGGCCAAGGCAGGTGTGTCCTTTGAGCTCAAGAGTTTGAGACCAGCCTGAGCAAGAATGAGACCCCTCTCTAATAAAAACAGAGAAACTAGCAGGATGTGGTGGCAGCCACCTGTAGTCCTAGTGACTCTGGAGGCTGGGACCACTTGAACCCAGGAGTTTGAGGTTGCTGTGAGCTGTGACACATGGCACTCTACTCAGGTGACAAAGTGAGACTCTGTCTCAAAAATTAAAAACTGGTGGTAAGAAGCTTCTCCAAATGGATTTGCCCCCAAATTCAACCAACATTACAAGGAGATTTTACCTGTTCAGCGCCCAGGGGAAGCCCCTGCATGGCCTGGCGGTCTGGTGAGACCCCCATCCTGTCTGCCTTCCAGGGGTACCAAAGCAGGGTGGGATCCGAGAGAAATAAATCTCAGCTGGAGCCTGGGGCTCTCGTGGAGGATGTGGGGTTTGAACTGTGTCCTGAGAAGTGGGTAGGATCCAGGAGTGTGGGCACCGGGAAGGCAGGGCTCCGTGAGTGCACACACACACAAGGGCGGTCCCCAAATAAGGAGAGGCTGGACCACACACGCTGACAAAGATCTCAGCAAGGGTCTTGGGACACAGCCACAGGCATCCTGCAGTGACTCATTTGGGAGCCAGATGGAACATAAATAAACGTCCAACATTTAGCCAACTTAGATGGAATGGTACAGAGACTCAGGGCTGGGCCTTCTCACCACATGCTGCCCAGAGCCTGTCAGAAGGCCAACCCCATGCAGAGGTCGTCGTGACCCCGTGCGCTGACATTTGCAGTGAGCTCACCACAGCCGGCACAGCGGCATCCTCACTGCCACACGTAGGGACTCGTTCACTCTCTACCCCCAGCACCACAGGCACTTTGATGACCCTCCTTTTGCAAGGGAGAAAATTGAGGGACAGAGAGATGGTCACACGCCCAGGATTACGCAGGGCGGGTGTTTGGGGTTCCAATCCAGGCAGTCTGACTCTGCATGGATAATTATAACAGCAAAGATAGCTCAATATGTATTTTTCTCATCTATTTTTTCCTTTGCCTGTGTGCTAAGGTTATGCCACCTGCCGCCACAGCCTCCCAGGCTCTCCCTAGCTTCAAGGCACAGCTGTGACCAGTGTGGCCCTGCTTAGCACCCATGTGTGCCCACGGATATACACAGATGCTCTCCAGGGTCATCACTCTCCCCTCGAGGAAGCCCACAGACCTAATTGAGTCAAACCCCATAGAAGAACCACAAGACACTGGTTCTTGAAAATATTAAGTCTTGGCTCAGTGCCTGTAGCTCAGCAGCTAGGGTGCCAGCCACATACACCAGAGCTGGTAGGTTTGAACCTGGGTCTGCCAAACAGCAATGACAATTGCAACCAAAAAATAGCCAGAGCGTTGTGACGGGGGCCTGTAGTCCCAGCTACTTGGGAGGCTGAGGCAAGAGAATCGCTTAAGCCCAAGAATTTTAGGTTGCTGTGGCGCCACAGCACTCTACTGAGGGTGACACAGTGAGACTCTGCTTCCACCCCACCCAAAAAAAAGAAAAAGAAAATATAAATTCTTGGCCTGGCGCCTATAATCCCAGCAATCTGGGAGGCAGAGGTGGGTAAATTGCTTGAGCTCAGGAGTTTGAGACCAGCCTGAGCAAGAGCAAGACCCTGACTCTACTAAAAATAGAAAAAACAGCCGGGCATTGTGGCAGGTGCCTGCAGGCCCAGCTACTTGGGAGGCTGAGGCAGGAGGATCATTGGAGCTCAAGGGTCTGAGATTGCCATGAGCTATGACACCACAGCACTGTATCCCGTACAGCAGAGTGAGGCTCTGTCTCAAAAAAAATTTTTAAAAAGAAAATACCAAGTCTTTTCCAAAAGAGGCTGGGATGTACAACCAGCAGTAGGAGCCAAATACCACTGGACAAGAACAGCCAATAAATTAATTTCATATGGTTGTAAACAGGCTGGTTCTGGGTGAATAAAGATTCTGTGGACATAAAGATATCATTATGACACAGACTTCCTGCCAAGGGTCTCATCTGCTGGAGCTGTGTTAGATTCGACTTCTCCAATGTCCCTCATGCCTAACAAAGATTCCATATCAAATGCAGAAAAGATGGACCTGTCTAGACAGCCTCCCCACCCCAGCACATAAAAAACACACAGTGTCCCATCAGTTACACAGAAGTCGGTCTGTGTGAAGTTCGCCTGCCACTGGCCACCAGCAGCCAGCAGGACGGGGAAAGAGGACAAACTCAGCCGGGCTGACGCAGAAATAGTACTCAGGGTTTTTGTAGGAATTGTTGAACTTCTAGAAGATTCTGAGGACTTAATGAAAAACTAAAGGGGGAAGTTCTGTTGGAGAGCCAGCTGGCCCCTGGGAGAACAGAGGCACCAGCAACTCATGGGTGGAATGCAGACACTCCAGATGGAGACCTGCAGGGAACAGTCAGGACCGAGCCACCAGGGCTGCCCGCAGCCTTTCAACACATGGCTGGGAAACAAAAGGCTCGGTAAGAACACGGATGATATGAACAAGGAGGGAGGTGGACATCTAGTTAACCTCACTAGTAACAATAACACTCATTCAGCACTCGTAAATATTTACGCGACACCCAGTCTGGTGCAACCACTGGCCGGGAGCTGTGCACAGTGGTGGGTGAGATAGAGTGTGCATTCATGATGCCCTCCACGTAAAACCCAGACGCGGCACAGGAGACGCACAGTGCTGACTCCAGATGGCCTGCACCCTGCCCGCCTCACCTCCACCTTCCTCTCTAGGAGACAGCCTGGGGTCTGGCTGCCCTGGGAACCCAGCCCAGGACCCACTCCCTTGCAGCGCCTGCTCACTCTAGAAGGTTCCTCTCCAGCCCTCGGTCAGCTGGCTGTTCGCAGTTCCTCCCCGGGGTCCACCCTGACCACCTGCAGAAGCCCACCCTTCCTCTCCGCAACACCATTACCTGGTTTATTTCCTGCACATCACAGATCAAGGCACCTTCATTTTCTGTCTCTCAGGCTTGATTGTCACCAACTGGCGGCGGAGGAAAGAACCTTCTCTGTCTTATAAACCATTATCAATCCCATGAACACAGAGCACTGGCACACAGCATGCACCCCGAAGGGCTTTCTAAAACGATGGAAGGAAATAGCCTATGAGGCAGGGAGGCCTGATCTGAAGGGGGGGTGTGGGGAAGCCCTCCCTGAGAGGGTGGCATCTGTGCCAGGATCAGTGTAAGAAGCTACGGGTTGGAGAAAAGCTCTCCGGGCAGAGGAGAGGGCACTTTAAAGGCTCCAAGGCAGGAGAACTCTTGTGCGGGAGGGATTGAAGAAAGGGGATCAGAGCCAACATGTGGAGAGCAGGGTGTGCGGCGAGAGAGGACTGCAGGGGCATGAGGAGTCTCAGCCACGTGTAGATGTGGCAGAGGGGCTCTGAGAGGTTAAAGCAGGTGCGGGACGTAGTTTAATTGTATTTTTAAAGGTCATTATGTCTATTATTGGGTAGAGAATAGAATATAAGGGAGGAAGAGAAGAGGCAATGGGACCAATTAGAAGTTACAGCCTCATCCAGGAGAGAAGTAACAGCAGGGCTGGAGTGAGACTAAGGCTGGAGAAGGGGCCAGCAGGTGGCTTAGGGAGCATCGCAGGCTGCTGACTGTCAGTCTCAGGAGGACTTGGGGGTGAGAGGCGCAACTGAGGATTATTTTAGCTTATTTTATTTTAGATACCCTCGTCTATCTGATAAGGGTCTAGTACCCGGGATATATGAAGAACTCTTGCAACTCAACAATAAAAAGCCAAACAACCCAAATTTTAAAAGGGCAAAGGACTTGAATAGACCCTTCTCCCCAGAAGAAAAACAAATGACCCAAGAGTACATGAAAAGACGCTCGGCGATACTAGTCCCCAGGGAAACACAAATCAAACTCACATGAGGCATCCCTTCATGCCCACGAGAGCGGCTATCATAAAAAAACATTCCTTTTAATTTCAGTTGATATGAGGGTACAAATGTTTAGGTTACATTGTTTCTATTTTGAAGGTAAAGTTCAAGTCGCATTTGTGACCTTCACCTGGGGGTGTGCTGAACACCTTGACCTTGCACACGTCAGGTGAGACTCCGCCAATTGCCCTGCCTCCTCCCCTCCCCTCCCCTCCTGGCTAAGCTACACTTGTATTTTATTATTCTCGTGGGCATGTAGCTGTTTGTGTATTGGTTTCATATTGGTCCTGAGTACATTGGATACTTGGTTGTTTTTTTTTCTATTCTTGTGATGCTTTACTAAGAATGTGCTTCAACTCTATCCAGGTAAACACAAAAGATGTAAAGTCTCCATCCTTTCCTATGGTGTACTCTAGGGCATAGAGTTTGTTTCTTAATGGAAATTAACAAGCCTTGATGAAAGGGTGGAGAGGTGGGACGCCGTGTGTAAAATGATGCAGCCACCGTAAAAACAGTCAAACACAGAATTCCCTGATGGCCCCAAAGAATTGAAAATGGGGACTTGAACCAATTACCAAAGGTGGAGAGGCCCCAAACTGCCGTCAATGAGAGTGAGTGGACAAACAAATCGTGGAAAATGCGTCCAAAGGAAGATTATCCCGACATAACAAGGAAGGGATGAAGTGCTGGTGACCCTCAGTGTAGACGGAAGGAACCGACACAAAGGTTGCGTAGTATGGCTCCCCGTATATGAAATAGACATAAACCCATAGAGAAAGACCTCAGACTGGCAATTACCAGGGACCCGGGGGTGCCGGTCACACAACATTACAAATGTAGTACACGTCGCTGAGTTGTTCATTTTAAAATGGCTGGTTTTATGCTATGTGAATTACACCTCAATAAATTAATTTTTAAGAAATAGAGTAACAGCTGGGTTTGGGGATTGAGCAGAGGGGGCATGCAGGTGCCACTTACTGAGGCAGGGAAGACCGGGGGGGTCAGTATGTTTGGGGGGAGCTCAAGAGTCAAAGTGTTGGGCGTGTTAGATGGACATGCCCTTATGTCTTAAAGTTTTCAGGGGAAATTGGAAATGGGCGTCCAGAGCTCGGAGAGAAGACATTAGCCATAGATTAATTTTACAACTATTTTTATTAATATATATAAATAGGACTTTAGAACCTGAGAAAGTCCAGCATTTCGTAGCTGGGCAGAAGAAGATGAGCCATCAGGTGAGGCCAGAAAAGGCAGAGATGGAGAGGGAGGCGTCAGGGTAGCTGGGAGAAGAGCACTTCACAGGGCAGAGAGGCCAGCTGTGCTGATACAGAGAGGGGGAAAGGGAGACAGAGAGAGGGAGACTGACATAAAAAGAACAGATGACAAGCGTCCGAGGGAGGGGACGCAGTGGTCTGTAAGCGGGGCAGGAACAGATGCTAACCTCTGAGTTAAGGGAGAGAGTGGAAAGCAGCATCAGCCAGGAGAGGGGACTCCCTCACAAGCTTGTGTAAGGGGGTATGTGTGTGTGTGTGTGTGTTCTTTGTAATTTCAGATTAATATAAAGGCACAAACTATTAGGTTACAATATTTGCATTTGTTAGGTAAAGTCCCTGTTGTAGTTGTTTCCCACACAATTAAGGGGATTTTTTTTTTTTAGACTGAGTCTCACTATGCTGCCCTCAGTAGAGTGCTGTGGCATCACAGCTCACAGCAAGCTCAAAC
>CAUYQV010106771.1:0-60709 GCA_963574575.1 Galagoides demidoff
AAAAAAAAGGAAAATAAGTATTGGTGAGGATGTAGAGAAATTGGAACTCTCTTACATTGCTGGTAGGAATTTAAAATGGTGAGGCTGCTGTGAGATTTTCTCAAAAAGTGAAAGACACTTTTTTGCATTATATGGTCTTTCCATCCCTGCTAATAAAATTTCTGCTACCTTAGATCTGGTCCATGTTTTCTCTTGTCTGATTTGTTTGTTCTCTTAATTAAATCTTCTGCCTCTAGGCACATAGCTACTCTGCACAGCTCTTGAAATTTCTATTCATGTTAGTGATCTATTTGATCTCTTAAAATCTTCAGCAGATCTCCCTTGCCATCTTGTTTTGTCTACACTTTCTGGTTATAGAATTTATCATAAGATTTTTTTTTTGATATGGCATACAGCTATATCCTCAGCCCTTCTCTCTTTGCACAGAGCTATGAATTACGTAATTTTCCCATATTTCTTCTGTTTTTTTTTAAACAGTATATTAATTTATTTCATTGAAAACTAAACATGGACCATCATTGAAAACAAAAGACAGACACAGTAGTTTAAGGGCATTCCCATGGGCTAAACCTACCAGCCCAAATACTACACTCTTCCAATATTATTTAAGACATAGGAGAGATGACCAGCCACACACAGAAACATCTCCTATTCCAGGAAGATTTCTCCTTCTACATAACGAAAATCCAGGGTAAAACATTTCTTCTTCTCAGGTGCTGTCATTTTAAGTAATACGTTCAAAAGAGAAAATTTTTAGATTTCACCAATGACCCTGGGTACGTTCCCAACCCCTCAACCCTTTACCACCAAATACAATTCCATTTTTTCTTCAGTAGCGGAAAAAAAGGTTAAAGGTTTTACTTCAAAGTCATTCCCTTGAAATATGATTAACATTCAAAAGGTACAATTATAAAAACATAAAATTGTGTCAACTAAATGTATCAATTGTAACAACCGTTCTTCATTATTTGGGAACTCGCTGGATTAGAGGAACACTAACATAGACTTCACATTTTCCTGAGGTAACTTTTTCTCAACACTGAGACACATCTTAAAATCTACCTTCTCTGGTATACTAAATATGGCTTTATTTCACCTTCTCTCAATATTCTACCTCAGGAAATGAACTGAGAAGACCAGTAAGAATCCCAATTCTCAGACAGAGAATTTGTTTCCTAATGCTTAGCTTCAGTTACTTGATCATCTGTATAATGGGTGTAATCATGAGAAGCTTGCATTGCTGTTGTAAGATTTGCATGAAATGAGATTTATGAAAAAAACAGCAAAATGCCTAGAACACAACAGGCTTTAGCTTTTGTATCCTCCTTCCCCCCACCTGTGCAATAATCTCTGATTTAACCTTCAATTTGTAATTATTATTGATATTTTTGACTTGATGTTACAATACCCAGCCCTGCATATGAAAGTGTGGTCATTATCTAACATTCTTCAGAGCAATGTCCAATGTGGAGATTATTCTCAATATTTTTAGAGTGAAAAAAATTATGTCTTATTTTCCTTCTCTTGTCTCAGTATATCTGGTACATAGTAGTCACTCAGGAAATATTAATTGCTTGCAGGCTGAAAGAATGAATGAGTGAGTAAATATGAGGCATAAATGTACTCACCCATAATTGAAAGCTCTTAAAAATCAAGGCACTCCTACAAGCACTGGGCATTGTAAAACTACTCAGAGGATATTATGGGGTAGTTAAGAGCCTCACTGGATAGAATTTGGTCTCAAGATAATATTGGGGAGATGGAGTCCCAGAAGAGGAAAGTGATTCATTCTGAGGTGTTCCAGTCTTGATACTAGATGTACTAGCACCTCTCTTGTAAACATATCTTCATTCTTACCAGGACTTTTCAGTGTTCTCAGTGGAAAACTTGGGAAAGGGAAGAGTACATTCTGGCATGTAATAGAGAAATATTTCCATGCCCCAAGGCTCTTCTACTGAAACAGCAAACAACAACTTCTGTCTTAAAGCACACCCTGTGTCTCCTTAATGATTTTACACCATCTACATATAGAACTTTGGATGTGGATTAACTGAAAATGCTAGTGTTGAATATGAATTCCAGTAGCTTATGTTTTAAAGGAAATCAGTGAGTTACCCAGAAAGCTGTTTCAGTGTTTACCTTTAATTGAGCAAAAAAATGGTGACTATTAATGTGTTATAAAAGATTCCTTCTTCAAAGAAACCTGATTCTTATTTTCCTAAATAGTGTTATCTACAATTCTCCTTTTTATTAGAACATGTTTATCTATTAAGTAACTGGTGCAAAGATCTCCTGACATTTGAATTGATCATTGATGTAACAAATTAAGTGAAATTAGAGGTGAGCATGAGGAAACAGCAGGACTGGCCAAAGTGCCTGGACAGCTCTACCGCGCCATCCTGCTTGTGTGTTTCACAGTGTTGGGTGGATATTTTAAGTGTAATTATGTAGCCAGGCCCTGAAGCCATCATCGTGGTCCCCGAAACCATTACATCACCAAGGTAAAAGTCTTGCACAAGGAAAAGCTCTTCTTCCCAACTGCAGTTTCCCTTCAGTCCCCAGTTGTCACAGATCACAAATGCCAGCTAGGTCGTTACGCAATTTCACTCTGATTGGTGGTTCTTTCTCGAAGCCTCGGTTCTAGGCATTCCACAGTAAGGGGATACGTATTAAGCACGAACTTGTTAGCCAACAGGCTTGGTGGATTTACCAGCCACTCTAAGTCTCCCTTTCCATAGAATACAAATGGCCGTGGCAGCCTCCGGGTTGGTCTTCCATGTCAATCCATTTTACAGCTCTGAGGTCACTGGCCCAGGATGCACTTGGCACAGAGCCAGGGACAACTGGCATTCTGTTGAGCGTCACCCAGACATGTTCATCAGGAGTGAAAGTGTCCTTGAGCCACTGAAGCAAATCAATCGCCCGAGGGTCATGGAGGACAAAGTTGGCAAACTCTCCAGACACGGCAACATAGGCCGAGCCAAAGTAAATGGTGACATTATGCGGGGTGGGCGGTGGTGGCTTGGACAACCGTGTTCTCACCACGCGGGAAAGCTCTTTGCCCAGGTCCTCTAGATGGACATACTTGGCCCGTTCAAGGGCATGAGCCGGGGACAGCCCTCCCGGGGTAATGTTTTTCCCTTTAAATCTTTTCAGATACTGAACTATTTCCTTTTTGGTTTTCAGGGGGAAATCTTGCCCACAGGTGTTGATGACCTACTTCCCCGGGACCTCCGAGGCTGACAGATCTTAGATCCAGTTCAGATCCGCTTGCAGCCTGGAGATCCCACCGTAGACCACTGGCTCCATCTTGGAAGCCAGAAAAGCGTTTGGGAAGCGGCTCAGGAGTTGTTCCACCGCATCTTTAAATGCAACGGTTGCCTTTTCATCTACAGGAACACAGTAGATATTCTGAGGCATGTAAACAGGATCATTAGCTTGTTTCTCCACAGGAAAGGTGTTTTCCTGTTGATGAATGACAGGCAAACGTGAGTCTGCATCAGAGAGGCTGAGACAGTCAGTCTCTGGAAGCTTTGATCGCCCCCAAAACTGAACTCGTGGAAGGCGATGAAGATGATGGCCCTGGAGACAGAGCTGACAAAGAGGTGCCGCGTGGAGAAGGCCTGCCTCCGGGAAGGGCAGGACGTCAGAGTCGTCCAAATCGGCAGGTCTGTTTCCAAACTTACTTGTTTCTTTGAGTTCTTACTTTAGTTCCCTCTCCAATCATTCCCACCCTGCAGGACACGCTGTGAATTTATTCAACTTCCTCCCAAGAGTCCAGCGGCTGGCTCTCTCCCCCTGCTCATATTAGAGACCCATCTCCTGATTCTGGGGTTTCGTGGACACCAACCATCATCTTCATCTGGAGCACAATATATTGTCTATCCCTTAGGAAAAAAAAAATTCACCATTTTTTTTCTTTGAGCCATTCATATCTTAATTAAAACAATTTTACTTATAAAATAATAAATTGGTCCCAATTCCTTATGTATTCTCTAATGATCCATACAAACTTTCAGAACAGACTACATCTCATACATCTTCAAACACTCAACAGTAAATAAATTGGTGTTGGATAAACACATGAATAAATCGATAGGTAAAAGAAGAGCGGATCATTTCAAGGTACATGGAAAACTTTGCAGGTAAAACCCAACTCTGCTTTCAAAATCACATGGTAATCAGAATATCCTATTGCTTAGGCGCTGTTTTCAAGGAACAGCTTTTAATGTATCTCTTGCTCACATCAGTAACAGAATCTATCTGTATAGAGATAGCTGGAATGTTCCAGCCATTAGCCATTTTTGTTCTCTTAAGTAGACTAAATATTCTCCACAAAATCTTATTTACAAGTGGGGCTGTTCATCATATTTTCTTACACTAGCTGGTGCAGCAGACGTTAATTGCTCAATACATTGAATCCGCACAAATCTGTGCATCTCCAATTGAGTTAATGGCAGTGAGGGTCACATACTTCTGTAACAAATCAGATGAATTGTTACTATAGTGACACATTCAATGAATGTAAAGCCAGTGAAATCAGCTAAGCTAAAAGACTACAAACCCTGGAAAGGGTCTGTAGTAATCACGGCTTGATCTGTCTGGGTCTTTAACATTCAAAAAAGAAACATGGCCAAATTTTTAACATTATCATTTCTTAGAGGGAAAAAAATGCAATTTGAAAAGTCTACCTGTGAGGCAGAAATATCCTCAAACACCAGATAATACTAATTCTGCCAGCACAGTTTATTTCTCAGGAGGAAAACTGTTCACTATGAAGCACAAAGCACAATCTACTAACAATCCCAAGGGGGGGGGGGACACTGCTAAAACTATTGTGTTCTTTTTTAAGTAACCAAACTACTCATAATAAAATGAAATACAATAGTGTAGAAAATCAATTATTACATAATTTACCAAATCTCCCTTTAGAGTTTTTTAAAGGGGATAAACAAACAGGTATCCAACAGTCATTTGTAAAACGGTAAATTACTGGGTAAAGAGAGAGAGAGATAGGGGGGAAATGACCCAAACGAACTGCCCACATGCTTCAATTGTGCTGAGCAATTTGTAGCATGCCTGCTGGAGTGTTGCACAGACTGATTATGAAGAGAGATGTAGAATCAACATTCTCTTTCCTTTTTCTCCCATCTCTGCTTATTTCCACTGATTTTCTTAGATTTCTTTAGCAACATTATGCACCATGATAGGTAGCATGTATAGTGTGACCAGACGTCCCACTTTTGGAAGGACAGGCTCGATTTTTAACAATTTGTCCAGCGTCCCATGGCATTTTTTAAAAGTCCCGATTTTTGGAAAGAATGCATGAACGGGCAGGAAAACAGTAAGGGAATATATAGTTTTTGGCTGCCATGTGGCTACTTTGCCAGGATATGAGTTTTATATTATTTTTGTTAATTTTATAATGTTAAACTGTAATAATAACAAATTGTTGAGAAGTGATTATCGAGAACTGCTTATCAAAGTTTGCATTGTTGTCAGGCCCTGCCCCCCCCCATGGTGTCCCACTTTACCAATGTTAAAATCTGGTCACCTTAAGTATGTACTTCCCTCAAAACCTCAATTCCAGCAACCAAGTCTGAATGAACAGCTTCTGAAAAAATCACCCAACATCTTGCTCTATGTTCCACTCAGAGAAGATGCACTCTATAATTAATAACATGAAATCGTAGACTAAAGCTTAGAATGAAGCATAGCCATTCCCTCAGAAAGTACACTTTAAGTCCAAATACATTCACTGCCCCCAACACACACACACATTTATGTAAATGCAGTCTCCTCTTTTCATCCCTGAATGAGGTTCACATGTTTGATCTAATCAACAGTCTTTACAATCTTGAGTACTGTACTGCTGTTCCCTGCTCTAAGTCCTATTACAAACTAGGATTACATTTTCTTAATTTTTTTCACATGTACTTAATAACTGTCACTTGCTTTCTTTATGGAATCCCTATATATCTTTTTTACCTTTGCATGTCCGATCTCTTCAACAGCATTGTAAACTATCTATACATGCAAGCACAGAAGATGGTGAATCATCTCCATTCTGTTACTGTTCTTTGTGGGGACCCTAAGTATTCCAGCACCAATTAATACTGACTGCCTTCTCAGGGGTGTCCAACCTGAGCCTGCAAGGGCCCCATGCTGATTTTGTGAGGACTTTTTTGCTTCTCTGTGGTGTCAGATAGCAGGACACGTATGCATGGATCTTTTCTTGCTAATCATCTTTTCTTAGTGTTTGTGTATTTAATGTGTGGCCCAGAACAAGTTTTTTTCCAATGTGTAGCAGAGGAAAAAAGAAGGTTGGACACACCCTCACAGCCCCCCCCATCCCTGCCTCCAGCTAGGTCTTTCTAGCACTACGGATCTCAAAATCCAGCTTACTTCACTTCTGCCCTTGGTTACCTGTTTTGTAGATCACACAAGTTCTTTGTCCTTTACATTATTTCCTTGTTTTTGGAGAACTATATCCTAGCTTGCTGGGTTCCTGAGAATAAAAGTTCAAGGTTTTTTTTGTGTGTGTGTGTTTGTTTTTATTTAGTATTTACATGTTTATAAACAGCTTTTCCTTCATGTTTTATTGTTTATCTGGATATAAATTTCAAGATCCAAAATAACTTTTTACTGAATGCTGAAGGCATTGCACCTATTGTAAGGTATTGATAGCTAAAAATCTGTTTGGTTTTTTTTTTATGTTCAGTTCACTGAACTGCTTATATTTAGTAGTTTCATAGTAAGCCTTGTTTTAAGTTTTCATTTGTTAAAAGTTATTGTTGTTATTCACTTGTGTCTCTTTTTATAATCTGATAGAGTTTTTTTGTGAATAAAACTAAAAAATGCTTTATCGTGGTGGCTGGTGGCATGGTCAGTGAATGTTGGGTTTTTCATTGACTTTGGGTCACTGAGGGTAAATCACAGGGCAGTTGAGAGCACAGTAGAAAACAGTTGTGATAGACACACTGGTAGATGTGTTGCCTCTGTTCAGCACCAGGTGAGATAAACAGTCACTGCATTGCTCTTGCCACAGATACCATTCATAAACTAATTTATTTACAAAAAAAAGGAAAGAGAAACAAAGCTTAGTGTATGTCTTCTGGTAGGTTTTTTTTTTTTTTTTAATTTTTTAAAGGCTGGTCTCCTTCCTGACTACCTAATAACATTTAGAGGACAGGGACCAGGTAAATTGTGTAATGCAATGAAGCCCATTTCACAGAGGCCTGACCCCATGAAATGAGTACCATTAGAACACTCTGTTGCTTTAATTATCTGTGCTTAGCAGTCACAGGGCATTAGAGATATCCTGAATACCAGTCAGACTCCAGAGGAGATAACAAGAAAGAAACCAAACCAAAACACAAAAACAAAGCAACACTCAGAAAACGGCCTATCCCTGAAGCCTCTGAGTCATAAATCACAGGTGTGTAATTCTCCCATCTGCTCCACGCCTGTCACCGCCGGCATAGTGTGTCCTTCTGCTGAGATCCCCTTGCTATGGCGTTCATCAGTGAACTACGTTGTTGTACAGATGATAAAGTGAAGCCTGTCCCTGTTTTTCTCTTATAAATGTTAGGTAGGCTCCTGTCAGGAGAAGCAAAAAGGCCAGGGACATGCATCCCGAACCACTTCCCTTGTCTGTGACAAGATGGCATCCCAAAGCACAATACAGCTCCATATTTTTTTCGCTAAAATTTTATTTTTAAAAGCTAGATCCCTTTTTTTTTGCAGTTTTGGCCAGGGCCAGGCCTGAACCTGCCACCCCTGGTATATGGGGCCGGTGCCCCACTCCTTGAGCCACAGGTGCCACCCAATCCCATATTTTTTTTTCTTAAAATCCATTTTTCTCCTAATACTTTTGATTCTCTTCTTCTTCCTAGAAGTTTCTATTTAAAAGCTTCTTTCACCTTCATTGTGTATCTATAAATGGATTCATCCTTCCCTAAGTTAAGCTTTTAATGAATGATCCTGTTATTTTCGGAAAGACTAAACTATCGCTGTATCTCCAACTGTGAGTGATAACGGATGCTCATTTTTCAAATGAGTCCCCTCTGTGTCGGGGACCCAAGAATATTCCTACGGAAATAACACCCTCTGCATGATGACCTGTGGAGTTAGGCATATGGTCATATCAATGCCAAAAGACCATATCAGATACAATCATAAGAATTCCCTTGTTCCATTCTTATAGTGTTATATTGTCTCAACTTTCCCTGAAGATTCATTTTCACGTGCGTTGATAACTTACTAACAAAGTGTTTTTTAACAATCACACTGGATGATGGTTCATTTGATTAAGATAAAAATCAGGAAAAATGCCACTGGTACCAGAAAGCCAAGAGTTTGTGCTATGAGATATGCCAGCTATGACGTAGACAATGGAGCGGGGCTCAGAGCCATCCCCAAGGTAGGCTCCAGGCAACCTGCTACAAAGACTCTCAAAAATCAGCTGAGTCAGGAGAAGCCTGTTACAATGTGAATGTGGTAACCAGCATAGGTCATGTATTGATTGTGTTTAAATTCCACTGTGCCCTTGAACATATTACTCTCTTAGACTATGAATTACTTATCCTGTGTGATTGATGCAAACATCTTTTTATTTTCGATGATCTGCATGCAGGAGCCCCTATCTTCCCTCAATCCCATTCCACCCCAGAAGGGCTCGTTTCTTTATGTTCTTGGTCCAAAATCTGTATCTGTGCTTCATTGTACAATGCTCTGCAGTTTGTTCAGAGATCTGTCTCCACACGGGATTGTGACTTTTAGGTGCTTTATATCCTTTCAGTGTTTTGCTGAAAAGGTGAGTAGGGGAATAACAAATAAATACATGAATAGAGCTATTATTGCATGCAAATATCTGAGTTCAAGTGAATTTTATAAAATTCACTAGTTTTTGAACATGACCCTGAAAAAAATGAGTTGGAACAGGAAAGATTTGAAAGGAGAGGGGGAGCTCAAGATATTTGATAATAAATTTTTAGCTGTATTTTTACAGTTTGGCAGCACTTTGTTCCTTTAAATCATTTATATCAAATCCTATATATGAAATAGAAGAAGAATGAGGATGGGGATTCCCAGCTATTTGAGCCTTTTGCCTTTACCTGAGGAGCTAGGTGTATCTCTATGTAACTCTAGCATGAGCAATTCAGTTTGTGAACCCCAGAGATAACGTGCACTCAAGACTATAAACTCATAGGATATCCAACCAGAAGGGCCAGTCACCTTGAATAACTCTCCAGACTTTTCCCCACACACACATAAAATGAGAATGCCGAGGATTCTAAACTCCACTGCAAGTTCACATACGCTCTAAGTTTAACAATCTACCCTTAAAGTCGGCAGCAATGTAAAGAGCCTCAGGCTGTCTTTGAAGCTCAGCATTAAGTTAAGCTGTTAGCTAGTTAACTAATATCCCTGGCCCAGCTCTAATATTCTGGTGTTCATACTATTCCAGTGTTCTAGGAAGAGGTAATCATCTTGCTGTTTATTCAGAGTTCAATACAGACCTTCTTCTAGGGCTGTGTTTCTGTTTAGACCTCAACAAGATCACTTTGGAATGTGGACTCCTATTTGGTAGACTCAGGTAGGGTTGTGGTGGCCATGCTGATAACTCATTTACTTGGTGGACTTGCTGCTCCAAGGGGAGGGGATTCCAGGCTATGTCACCTCAAAAGATGTCCACTTTAATATAAAGATATGTTGAGCTAAAGGATTTTGAAAAACAGTAGCTATAAAAAGGATATTCTAATCTCTTATTTCTTCCTGAAAAGAGCAGATAAATCATCTCTTGTAAAGGATGCAATCTCCATATAGGGAGAAAAGAAATTTCTTCAACAGGCAGTCACAAAAGAGATAATTCTGTACAAACAGACTTTGTTAAAACAAATCCACATCTTCCTTTAATATAGAAACATAATTTAGTTGTTAGACTTTTTCACAATTGCCTCTCTGTGTTCATTCAAGCTAATATAAAACCATTCAGGTTTTGCCAGTTCTTTAGATATTCATTTTCTCATGAGAGTTCCTAAGTCATGTAAAACGTATATTAAATTTGTATGTTTGTCTTTTATTACTCTGTTATACATCAGTTTTCTTCTCAGGTGCACTTAGGAATACCTCTGATACCTTCAGTTTGGTCCTTTCTATAAAACCAAAGTTCAGATTGTGTGTGAAGGTAGGAATACCAAAGACATAGGAAATTCAGAAACTAATGTCTACCACACTAGTTTGGTTACAGCTGGCTCCATCCTCCCTTTGACTGGGAGGTAGGAACTATGCCTTCTCTTCCAATCCTTCTATGAGGAGATTTGTGATCTTGATAAAATTACTTTCCCTGCGTATCAGGTTCCATGTCTGTAAATGTGGTCTGCTGGACTAAGTGATTTCTAATATGTTGATGCCGGTCATTAACATATCCAATTATTTTAGGGTTTCATCTTGTACCACAGAAAACGAGGACATTATATAGCATTTGCACTACAAATGCTTTTAAAATATTTCTCCTTGTAACTCCACATTGTACTTCTGTACCCACTCACCTCTAGGAGATTGATTTTCTAGTGACACAGAAGAGCACGTACTCTACCATTTCATCATCCTTCACCTCAGAACTCCTCCCAGGTGTGTGTAGAGCACTGAGTCTCTAAGGTCTTCATCATTCAACCTCCTTAACAATTCTAATTGTCATCAGAGCAGATAGTTCAAGACAGACATAATTAGGGTGACCAGATTTTAACATCTGTAAGGCAAGACAACATGGGGGTTGGGGAGGTGGCAGAGCAGGGCTGAGCCGGGTGGAGGCACAGGGCAGGGGACTGGGCCCAAAGGCAGGGCCTGACAACAATGCAAACTCTGATAAGCAGTTCTCAATAATCACTTCTCAGCAATTATTTATTACAATTTAACATTATAAAATTAACAAAAATAATATAAAACTCATATTCTGGCCAAATAGCCATATGGCCGCCAAAAACCGTATATTCCCTTCTTGTTCTCCGTTCGTGCATTCTTTCCAAAAATAGGGACTTTTTTAAAACGCCGCGGGATACGGAACAAATTGTTGAAAAGCAGGACTGTCCCACCAAAATCGGGGGGTATGGTCACCCTAGACATAATCCTTTTGGAGGTCATTGCCACAAGTAATGAGTTAATATAACTCAAGGATTACACTATGCTACACACTTCCTCTAAAATGTGTGACCATATTTAAGCTGCACGGCAATTTATGAGTTAGTCTATTATTTTCTGCCTTTTTCAGACAGAGTATCGAGACACAGATTACAGGTGAAGGTTCCATGGCTCACAAGAGGCTAAGCTGGGATCCTAAGTCAAGCTTCTTCTGCAGCTGTCCTTCTAAACTCTGTGCTGAGCTGCCTCACCGATGGGCGGAGGATTCTTTGCAAATTATCTCTAATCTGGCTGGGTGCGCATACCAACCACTCCTTTCTCTGTGGCCTCTCTGAGGGCACCTCCCACTTTCCTTCCTGGAGCATTTTCCCCATCAGCAGAAGCTCTACCCTTTTGGGTTAGTCACCTAATTTCTTCAAAACTCCATTTTCTGAGAAAGAAACTCACTGAAGCAAAACTTAAATTCTAAATGTCACGGCTGTCAATTAGCAGTGTGGCCTTTACCGAGTCACTCTCCCTCTGTGAGTTTCAGTGTTGCTTTTCTACTGTCTTTAAGACCTGCTACAGTCCAGTGATGCTTTTATGATGGTCTGGACAAGGGAATTTGACTTTTAGCATGTAAGAGGAAAGGTTGGAGTATTCGCAGTTTACGAAATTATTTGTTATAAATATTTCATCATCTTCAAATAAATAACTAAATGGAGTTATATAATAACAGGATTTGACTTGAAATGTTAAATGGGTAGAACCTTGATGATAGGTCGGCATGCCCATGGAAATTATTGGATATGTATTTTTTAATTGATAAAAGAATAAATGCATGAATGCTGATGGAATATTGCATTAATCCACGAGTAATGGATTAATCCATCCATCCTCAAGTGTAATAAAATCCAATCCTTGTAAAATCATTAATATGTTATTCTAAACAAGATTAGCCCAAGGATCGTCAGCATTGCACCCCCAGTGAACAAAATTTTAACAGAGACTTTTCTTGCTACCAACTTCACCTTGCCCATCTACAACTGTAAAGCCGTTGCTTTTATCAGATTATTGTAGAAGATTTGGAAAGTTAGAGTCCTGTTGCTTCCTAGATCATATAATCTATAAACTGTCCTTTTCCTCAAGTGATTCAGGCAGAATGACTCTCAGCACGTGTTCCCCTTGGCCCTGGGAGCACATCCATTAGAGCAGCAATCCTGCTGAAGCATGATCTATCTTCTATTCCCTTAGACAACAAGCACATTGGAGTTTGGGTAGCATCTTGTTTCTTCCTCGCTCATTTTCCTTCTTTCTTCCCATGCCTGGTGGATATTAACCAAGAGAGAAAATATTGCTTGAACTTTATAATCAATGAAGCCAGTGAGGCTGTAAAGTGATATCTGTAAATACTCCCCATTCTACGGCTGTGCCTCATATGCACTTTTGAAAGCAGAAAAAGCTCTATAGGTGCTGTGTTTTCTGAAGCAGATGCTGGATGCCACAAAGGACACATCTCACCCGTGTCCCTTTTTCCAGATGTGCCACTTCTGTAATTAGCTTCACTCCTGGGGGTATCCTTTCTCAAGCAGCTCTTTGCTATCAGAAAGTCACATAGTTTGGAGCATTAAAAGGGTCCTGTACTATTTAACATGATCTTGGCCAGATCCCTTCCCTGCCTCATGCACAATTATCCAAACTGAATCTTCACTTTTCTCCCAGGCTCTTTTGTCTACCTATTTCCTCAGCTTCCACTGCTACCATCTTAGTAAAATTCAAATCACTGTGAACTTTGACCCTCCATTCTTTTTAAATATAATTGCTTTCTTGCTACAAGTATTAGAATTTACTTTCTCCTGTGTGCTAGGGGTATATAATTCACACTCTGACTGCAAGAGATCTGCCAACTAATTGTGACCATTAATTTGAACATACAATTTGATTTTTCTCTCTTATATCACAGAGAACTCGAAAAGCATAGAGTAATTGTAGTGCAAGTTGATGTAAAATAAGATCCCTAAGAGAGAAAGAAAAAGAGATCTACAGGTGTTCAAATGTCTCTAGCCTCACTTTCTCCTAGGTGAGCCATCTTGTGTATGTACTCATGACCAGATTATCCTCAAACTCCATCACCATCGCTGTACTTCTTATCTATAACCTCCATGAGTTTGTAACCTTGTTGCTCAGAGTATGGCTTGTCCACTAATAGCACTGACAGCATCTGCACACTTATTAAAAATGCAGACGTTAGGCCACTACAAAACTATTGGAGCACTGTCTGCATTTTAACATGACCTCAGATGATTTATATACACATTACAGGTTAAAAAGCACAGCTCTGGACCTTCAGTTGCCTACAGTAGAGATGGGCAACATTTTCTTGGCACAAGTTTTAAGCATGTACTGAAAATATACCGACCAACTTTATTATTTCTTTGTAATTTAACATTTTAGGAAAGCATTTGCAGGATATCCTGGGGGAAATATATTTATTTTCCAGCCAAGATGCAACATAGTGGAATGTTTACAAACCATGAATGGATTTAAATCTAGGCGTGATGAATTATGGTGTGAACCCAGGGAACTTCCCTGTGGCTCAGTTTTCTCATCTATCAAATGGGGATAATAGAACCCAATGTATAAGGCAATCAGGCAGATTAAGTTTCTTAAAATTTATCAAGTGCTGAGAATAATATCTAGCACATCATAGGCACAATATAAATCTTTGCAAAATAATTATAAAGAATGAAAGTATTAAGGTGAATTAGACAAATAGCAATGAGATTTAGCCACGCAATATTGATATCTGGATATATTTTGGAAATACAACAGAAGAAAAATTAGAATTCAGAAGAGAAATCTCTAATCATATCATTTCAGCTCAACAGAAAAAACAAACTGAAAAGGATTCATGGCCACTCACATGTTGAAGATGTGAACACAGAGCCTGAGAAGGATGCTGTAACTCGTTCAGGGTTATCAGTGGGTTAACACAGTGGAGACTAAAGCACATTGCATCCATTCATTGGCTTCAACATTTGCAAATTATTGACTATCTGCCAAGCCCTTAATAGGCCCTGGGATTACAGAGAAGGTGATCTAAATTTAAAGAAAGGAAAATATATTTGGGAGTTACAATTTAGGAAAAGGATGTGAGATTGAAAACCAATAGGAATGAAAAGTAACAAAGATACTTTTATGCATAGCTAAGAGATTATGTTAATGCATATGGAAACACCAGGAAAGCTATTTCATACAAGTGATGCTAGTAGTTTTATTTTTAATTTTTTGTTTAGCAATCTTCATACTGGTTGCACCATTCTTCATTTCCACCAACAGTGTATATGGATTCTAACTTCTTTACATCCTTCTTGCCAATATATAACCTTTTTTTCTTATAACAGCCATCTTACCAGGAAGGAAGTAATATCTCGTTGTGGTTTTGATATACATTTCCCCAATGATTAGTGATGCTGAACACCTTTTCCTAAACCTGGTGACCATTCATATATCTTTGAAGAATTGCTTATTCAAGTCTTTTATCCATTTTTAAATTGAGTTATTTGTACTTGTTTGTTTGTTTTGCTATTGAGTTGTTAGATATTATTAGATATGTTAGATATTATTTTGTATTTTGGATGTTAAGCCCTTATCAGATGGATGGTTTGCAAATATATTTTCCCATTCCATAGGGAAATGGGAAAAGACTTTTTACTCTGTGAAGTGTTTCTTTTGCTGTGCAGATTTTTAGTTTGATGTAGTCCCACTTGTTAATTTTTATTTTTGTTCCTTGGGCTTTTAGTGTGAGATCAAGAAAATCATTACCAAAACTATTGCCAAGCAGCTTTTTCTCTGTTTTTTATGTTATTTCCTAGGAGGTCCACACTTTCAGGTCTTATATTTCAGTCTTTGTTATTTATCCTATTAATGTAGCATACACATTGATTTTTATGTTAAATCAGTCTTGCATTCCTGTAATATATCCCATTCAGTCAAGGTCTGTAATTCTTTTCATATGTTGCTGGATTCATCTTTCTAATATTTTGTTGAAGATTTTCACTTATATTCTTAAGGAATTTTCCTTGATAAGAAGAACAACCATATTTATCTCTGACTTTGCATGTCTTGTGATTTTTTGTTGAAAACTGAACATTTGAATGGGTAACACTGGTGATCATAGTCTCGTACTAACTCAAGATTTTTTACTCTCTTTAATTAATTAATGATGGTTGCTTAAGGACTTTTCCCATTTTTTCCTCCAAAACTGTATACCGTGTCCTATTTGTGTGCTGTGTGTTCAGTTAATGTTTGCACATATTACCTTGAAAGCCAGGCGCTACGACAAAGAAACAAACAAAAATGACAACATTTTTTCTCTGTGTTTGTATTTCAGCAGTTTGACTATGATGCGTCTCGGTGCACAGCTTTTTGAGTTTATCTGTATGGATTTCATTTAGCTTCCTAGATATGTAAATTCGTCTTTCGGCAAATTTGTGAAGTGTTCAGGCATGATTTATTCAAATACCCTTCCTCCCCCTTCTCTCTTTTCCTCTCCTTCTGAGACAATTATTTTCCATATGCTGGTACGCTTTACAGTGCCTACTGCTCTCCAAGGCTTTCTTCATTTTTTCCACTTTTTAGTTTCTTTTCCTCAAATTGAAGTATTTCAATTAACCAGTACTCAGGTTTGCCTATTCCGTGTTCTCCAAATTTAAATCTGGTGATGGATCCCTCTTTAGAGGTTATTGTTTTGATTTCAGTTACTGTAATTTTCAACTCCAGATCCACTTTATATAACTTCTATTTCTTATCAGTATTCTCTATGTGGGAAGTTACCACTGCCATGCTCTCCTATGATTCTCTTAACAATATTTTCCTTAGTACTTTGAAAATATTTAGAATAATGGCTCTAACATCTTTTTCTAGTAAGCTCAATGTCTGAGTCACCTCAGAGATGGTTTCTATCGACAGCTCCCTACATCTCTTTTCTCCATGACTAAGCCATACTACCCTAGTTCTTTGTGGCTCTCAATTAAAAATAAAATCTGGACATTCTAAATAATTTATGTCAGTCCTGAATACCAGATCTTCAGATTTTAATGCTTTTTCTGTTTATTGTTCATGTGGCTGTTTTACTTAACGACTTTACTGAATGAATATGTAGAGTTTTTTTGTTTTTTTTTAAACAGAATCTCACTTTGTCACCCTCAGTAGTGTGCCGTGGTTTTGTAGCTCATAGCAACCTCCAACTCTTGGGCTCAAGCAATTCTCTTGCCTCAGCCTCCCAAGTAGCTGGGACTGCAGGCACCTGCCACAACACCCAGCTATTTTTAGAAATATAGTGCAGGCTGGTCTTGAACCTGTGAGCTGAGGCAATCCACTCGCCTTGGCTTCCTAGAGTGCTAGGATTACAGGCATGAGCCCACCGCACCTGGCCAAGGTACCGGTGTTTTGTTTATATACTTTTTGTTTGCACAAATTGAGTCAGGATTGTAAGTGTGCCCCACATCCATAAAGGGTGCACCACGCCTAATCAATGTGAATTTACCCACCCCCTTCTCTCCCATTCCAGTTTGATTTTCATAAAGGTTTAATTCTATATGTGAACTTAAGGTTGATTAATAAGTTACAAGCTGGTACAGAGTATGTGTACTTGTTTCTCTAATCCTGGGAAGTTTTACTTATAAGAATCCCAACAAGAAAAAAAGAGAGCAAAAGACATGAACAGAAACTTTTCGAATTAAAATATACTAATGGCCAACAAATCATGAAAAAATGTTTTATGTCTCTAATCATTAGAAAAATGCAAGTGAAAACCAGAGTGAGATTTCACCTAACTCCAATGAGAATGGCTCATATGAAAAAATTCTAAAACAACATATACTGGCATGGATGAGGAGAAGGAACTTTCAATTTCTTCATTTTACTTTTTTTTAATTAAATCATAGCTGTGTACATTAATGCAATTAGTATTGCTGTGTGAAGTAAATGGTAAGATACATAAAATGTACTGATTACTAAACCCGGGCAGGAATTAATAAATATATTCACATATTATCATTAACTGACTTAAGTATGCTATGTTACAGGAATTCAAAATATTTCATTAAACTATACACCTAGGTATTATTTCCACAGATATTGTTTCTTCTAGTGAGGACAATGGATGCCTGGAGATGGGACAGTCTGTGATCAGCAGAGTCAGGCTCAGAATAACTTCTGGCTCATTGAAACACAAGCAAATGTCAGGGGTGAGCAAAAATGCAATCATTGTTGAGCAGACTCATACTCCCAGAAACAATCACTCTTATTATAAAGAAAGAGAGAAGGATTGACTGAGAGACCTGAATGGACAGTCCATGGCTGCAATGGCTGAAGTATGTGCACAGAGTTTATGAGAAGCACTTGAGAAATTTAGATCATGAGCACATGTATACAGGAGCTCTCTTTTCCCAGGCTGCTAAATGCCTGCTCTTATGGTGGACTCAATACAAGAGTCTTACGGGCCTAAGGCTTACGTTCAAATAGGTTTAATGTAATTCAGAAAAACAAAGACAACAAAAACAAACAAGAAGAGTACAATTTATATATATACATATATTTTATTTTTCAATTATAACTCAATCAAACTGGACAAAATAGGACAAAATAGAGTAAAAGACATTAAAAACTATGTATTTCATGGGATAAGTGAACATGGTAGTAAGTGATGTACAAAAAAAAATCCCCTAAACTTTCAATTAGTTCCTTTGACTACTTGATCTTTGCCTTCTAAGCATAAGCCAAGAGAGTAAAATGGAAAGTATTGACATATAAGAAAGTGGCTGAACATCAGAGATGGACAGGTATTTTGTTTTTTTTCAGAGAGGTATTTTGAGGAAGAAATAAACCAAGTTTCTTCTGAAAGAATTACTTTAAAACATAAATTTCTCTCCCGACTCTACATTTCATTTTCCAATCCATTCTGCTTGCCTTCTGCCTCTAAGAGGCCATTGACTGAAGCCATATACTAAATATTAAAGATAGACTAGACAATTTGAATAGATAGACATTAAAAATAAATCATCCCTGTGGTTTACTATTGAGTAATTCATTTACTATGATTTAATGCAATTACTCATTTACTCACAGATACACATATAGCATATTTCCTAAAAAATTTTTTGTACCAATGTGAAAAGCATGGCATGTAGTAACAAGAATAAATATATCACTGTATACATTTTAAACTACTTACAAGTTTGGTACAACAACAACAAAAAATCTTTTGCCTCTAATACTTCATTTACTTCTCTTTGAAGTCACCTCATCTAAATGTAATAAGTAATTTTTTTACTTATTTGCATTTAATCATGAAATTAATATTTACTAAGATTTATCTGAATCATTTAAAAAAATTAATTACCTAGAATTTATTTTTACTGTTTAATAAGGTTCAATTATATTTCACATGAGGCAATGAAATGTTAATAATTAGTCTAATCTAAATTCTACATCAGGATTTAGAATGAATAATAAATTTGAAAGAAAATAAGACAACATGGAGACTCACATACTATTAGAGTTAGTGGATGTAAAGTGGGAACTTTAGGAAAAATATTTATAATCACATTATTTGCATAGAAGCAAATGCTCCTAAGAATCTTCTCACATATTCTAAATTGCTTAGAATTTTCAAAATTCGACAATATTGCCATTAAAACATGTACATCCAAAATAAATGGTAGATGCCTAAAGTGATGAAAACAATTGGTGGCCTACACCCAGGATTCTCCCGACTCCTTGGCCGGGGCTCATTCGCTCCAATTTTACCCGGCAGCCTAGGAGCATTTATGCACTTTTGCTCTCACTAGAGAATTCTACATTGCTATATATGTTTAATTTTCTCCTACAAAGACCTCAATCTTCAATGTCTTCCTACCATAAATGCATTATTGTTGTACACAGCCATAATTTAATAAAATATATACATAATTATATTCATAAAACTAAAAAATTAAAATAACATTATTTTGAGATTAGATACATTTCAATAATAAATCCATGCAAATAAATAATAAACAAAGGAAATTAAAATATGTTGTCATATTCTAATGTGAAAATGACCAGTAGCATAATGTGTTGGCTTCCCAAGAGAATTTTCATATGAGGCATTGGTTTTCCCTGAGCGAATCATCGCTACCCAAAAATGACATAGGCTTCTATAGTAACTTGTTTGGGATAATACTAAGCAGAGATTCATTCCAAGCGTCAACAAAATAACAAGCAACCTACTGCCCAGCTTGTTTGGTCTGAAAGGTCAGGTTTGTTCATGAATAAGGCAGCACAGAAACTAATCTGTGGTCTGAAACTTTCAGAATGTTTCCACATGAATTGTCCTATTTAACATTGTGTCATAAGACATAATGTATCCAGGCTGACAAACCGACAGAGACAGAAACAGGGAGGGAAACTAGGTGGACTCAGCACCTGTGTTCTAGACCAGTCTCAAAATATGTAAAGCAGGTTGTCATTACTGCTGAGTTTTACTGACCATAATAAGGTGACAGATACCTACTGATTTAGCATAGAAACAGGTGAGGAATCCCTCAGATCGTTATTGATGCATGTGACTGTAAAAGTCTTTGTTGAGAATTTTTTCCCTGTCTTATATTTCAAAATTTAAAAGTTCTACTGTTGACTTTGACATATACTTCCCATAAAAGCCCCTCAGTTTAATATACCTTTGGATAAAACTACCCTTTAACTTTTTAAAAATACTGACACACCAAAAAAACACCTTTCCCCTTATTGATATCTTATGATTTTTCTTTTTTTACCTAACTGCATGAGTGTTTCCAGAGAGACCTTTTTCACAATCTTCCAACCCTAGAGCCACTTAGCAAACTACCTATACAAATGAATCACCACTCTCTTCTTTGCCAACTTGTTCTTTTATTACTTTTCTAGTACTTAATTTTCTTTTTATTATTTGCGAAATAAAAACAATAGCACAATAAGACAATAGCACAAAAGCAAAAAAAAAAAGTACATTATACATTTTAGATCTTTTCATATTTCTCCTGGCTTGAGTTCCTGTCTTGCTATCTTGATGCTGTCTTTCCTGTGCAAGGAATGGGTTATTGTCAGTGTTACCCAGAACTTAAGACTCATTTTCTTGAAACCTGAGGCTAGACCATTTGGGTTTACTGTTAAGAAATTTGCCTACTTATTGACATCAGGTGGCAGCCATCCACCTGAACTTTGTCTCATCATCCTGGAAAAGATGTATAGCCATTGTTCTACTACCAACTCCTAGACATGAAAAATCAGAGCTATTCAATAGATACTTGTTGAATTATGAATGACCAAGTCAATTAATAAAGGATGTCTTTGATGATTTAACCTGCAGTTCATGCCTGAGATTATCTAAACGTATCACCGCATATCTTTTTAGGTATTTTTTTGATCAATGGACTCACCTAAGTTGCTTTATGTAGTCTTGCCATCTCAGTATTGCTGTTGTCATCAATAAATGGAACCAGTTTATGAGATAAAATATGTGATTAGGAAGAAGGCCTGCCTTTATATCAGTCTAAATGGGATAAGTTTACCTTTTCATTTTGGTAAGAATATTGGGAAAATCTAAGTAAATGTAAGATATGTAAGTCCAATTTCATCTTGAGAAATTGAGTAATCTTCAGTGAAGTGGTCAGCATTACCCTTTTATCTATATCATTTATTCAGAGGTTGCTTTTGACAGATACTATGTATTTCACACTCATGGAGTATGTTATATATAATTTTGGACAAGAAGAAATCAATTATAATTATTTCAAATTATAAAAATATCAAATCTTCAAATTTTCCAGTGATGGCTATAAATATATGTATAATGAATTCTTTTTTTTTTTTTGAGACAGAATCTCACTATGTTACCCTGTGTAGAGTGCTGTGGCTTCACAGCTCACAGTAACCTCCAGCTTTTGGGCTTAAGCAATTCTCTTGCCTCAGGCTTCTAAGTAGCTGGGACTATAGGTGCCTGCTACAATGCCCAGCTATGTATAATGAATTCTAAATGATTGATTTCAGCTGGTCTCTGTCATGGATAATATATTTCTAATAGGATAAAAAGCACATAGAGAGATTCTCAATCAGTTAATAAGCATCAGAATTATATAATTCTCCTTCATCTGCATTTTTATTTTCTGTGGTTCTATGACCAAACATGTTCCAAAAATATTAAAAGTAAAATTCCAGAAATAAACAGTTCATATGTATTAAATTACATATTGAACATGATGAAATCTCACGCTGTTCTGCTCCAACCCAACTGGGACCTGAATCATCCCTTTTCCCAGCGTATCTGTTCAACATGTAGGCTACTTCATAGCTTCATAGCTGTCATTTTCACCTGTGGGTTTTACCTCACCCCCCCTCAGCCTGAAGCAGCCTCCTCAATTCTCTTCATCACTAAGATGAACTCATTCTCCCTTCAAATTCAATTTACCTCTTCCAGGGAAGCTCTGGAAGAAGCTCTACAAACCCTCTCTTTTAAATCTGTGTGGTACTTGTTCACATCACAGTATGTAGTAGCTTGCGTTTTGTCAGAAACCTACCAGTGTCACACATCTCATAAGCTCCTCCGCACTGTGACCTTCCACATGCCTATAAAGAGGTAGAATGCAAGTCTATTCACCTTGCAACTGACTTGACTACTTGAATACGACAGCACTGACACCACGCCAGTCAGGAGAATGTCCTTTAAGAGGCCTGTGGTCCAGTTGTGATTCCTGCCACTTAAACCCCAGCCTCCAGGTAAGAACTGTGATCACCCTGGATCCATCTAAGCCACACGGTGAGACCATGGAGAATGAAAAGCCAGGTAGAAAGAGAAGCCAAGGGGCAATGAGATAACAGCCATGGGAGTGAAAAAAAATTGTGCAACTGGATCCTCCAGCTGAGAGGCTGCTGCTGGCACTGTATGCACCAGGGACAAATTGCCCAGCTGAGAGTTCTCTGAAATTTCTGAACTATATCATATGGAAAAAACAAAACTGTTGCTTTAAACTGAGAACTTTTGGAATTGTTTGTTATGATGCAATATATAGCCACAACAAAGTAATTATTTTCTTACTAATTTGTTTTTCTCATTTGAATGTAAGTTTTAGATGACTAATTAGGACCCTCACTTACTGAGTTCGAATCACAGAGCCTGGAATGCAGTAAATGCCTCGCAAATGCTTATTTTATGAATCAGTGAGTTTTCAAAGTTGAATGTATTATTGAATATGCAAATGAATCAAGTTCCAGGAAAATGTATAGCTACCAGACACTATGTTCTATGGAGAGAAGAAATAAAAGGAAAGATGAAAAGGAATTGGGAAAGAGAATGGAGAGGAGAGATAAAGTGGTTTTAAATGGGTATAAAAATAAGGAAAGTAGTTGAGGAGGAGGTGGTTTGAAGGTGTTGGGATTTTCCAAGACTAGCACCAGGTGGGATTCTTCATTAGGTGGACTCAATATATTGTCTTACCTATGCCTTGATTTACTGGGGCAAATGAACTTAAAGGAATATCATCAAAGGAAAAGACATATAGGGTGAAGTCCCAGGGAAACCAGATACGACTTTTCAAAGCTTCACTCCCAGTGGAATAACAGAGGACACCCTTAATTCCCCCAGCAATGAGTCATGGTAACATTTCTGAAATTTTGCCAACTAGGAAACCTCATTAACAATTCAGCACCTGGGATTTTTAATAGGGTCTGGTCACATATGCAGCTTCCTCCTTGCATGCACATACAAAAATTCTGGATTCTCTGGGGTGGCACCTGTGAATCAAAGGAGTAGGGCGCTGGCCCCATATACCGGAGGTGATGGGTTCAAACCCAGTCCCGGCCAAAAAACTGCAAAAAAAAAAAATTCTAGACTCCCAGAAGAAAAGCCAAGGTTAGCACAAATCATACTGTTTGTACAAATAGTTTATACACAGTGGTCCACTCTTTGCATTTCTTGAAATCTGGGTGACACCTGTGGTTCAGTGGGTAGGCACTGGCCCCATATACTGAGGGGGTTCAAAATCCAGTCCCAGTCAAAGTGCAATAAAAAATAGCTGGGTGGTGCATCGGACACCTGTAGTCCCAGCTACTCAGGAGGCTGAGGTAAGAGAATCGCCTAAGCCCAAGAGCTGGAGGTTGCTGTGAACTGTGACACCACAGCATTCTACCAAGGGTGACAAAGTGACACTCTGTCTCTAAAAAAACAAACAAAACAAAATAAACATAAAAAAACTCTTGAAATCTAAGTACCAAGATGCTGGCAAAGGGTCAACCTGGCAAGTAGGTCTTTTCCTTGGTACAGAAGGAAAAGGTTTTAGTCCCTACAGTCTATTCTCAGTCCTTTGGACAGTGTCAGCAAGAAGTCATCTGTGACTGTAGAGGAATAAAACCTAATGAGTATTGTATTAAGCTATTAAATAGACTCAATTTCAATTAAAACAATCCTTTACCAAAATATCCTGAACAGAATATTTTAAAAGTTAGTTCTTAGTCTGAAAGATAAATGAAACATTTATTTATAGCTCTTACATAAAAAGGGAACCCATGAGAGTTTTAATGCTAAAAATCTTTAGTAACTATTTGTCATGTATTTAAAAAACACAGTGGCTGTGGTTATAAGTGGTGGTTGCAAAACAAGGACTTCCCGTTAGGATTTAAGTTAATAGTATGGAAAACCTACTGATAGATAATAACTATATACCTTGGCAAGCACTATATTAGAGGCCTCCGTGGTTTGCTTTGTACATAGCAAAGATCTCTAGTACTACTGGGGAGAAGACTCAGGAAGGTCACTCTTCTGAAGTACGTAGGAAGTCAAAGCTTAATTATGAGTAATATTTAGTAGACCAGAAATAAGAAGGAGTTTTGCCTTTTCAGTGCGGAGAATAGCATAACCAAGGGTTTTATAGGCCATAACACATTTTAAGGAAGTGCAAGTAAAGTCTGTTACTGGAAAGCCAGCCTTTAAGAGAAAAATTAGAGGTGAAAACAGAGGAGGATCAGGTAAATTGAAATCGCCAAGTGGATTGCATGGCACCTTAATATCTGAACTGCAAACAAAGGCAAGCTGCTGAAGACCTTAAAGTAGAGTTTTCAGATTTTTCAAACCCTGGTGGAAAGAGTGGATTAGGACAATGTTTCCCTTCCTTTAGTTATCTTACTTAGCCCTTTAGGTTACTGAATCCTTCTGTTACTATACATTTTTTTCTTTATGTAAACTCTAAATCTTCTTACTTTGCAAAAATTCTTGTGAAAAAATACTTACATTCCAATATAATATATTTACATGTAATTTATAAACATACATCAATACACATTCATATATAGATTGGTAGTTTTTTTGTACTTAAATAAAATCTGCTATGAGAAGCTTAACAAGATATTGCTAGAAAAAATATATACACATATATTTAACTTAATATATAAATTATAAAAAATATATTAATTTATGTCCCCTGAAAATACTTTTGTACTATCAATAATAGAAGCTACTACAATAGTTCATAATTATGGCAAAGATGGTTCTCCCTCTGGTCATGCAGCAAAACATCCCAGTAAAGAAATCACTCCAAGTAAAGCAACATATAAAATTTCAGTAAAAATTATTATTTTAAAAATCTTAGTTCCTGACTGAAATGATAACAAATGAAGGAACTCATTCAGGAGCCGTAAACCTTAAGAAAATGAGAGTCATAAAGAATATCATAGATTCTTTTCAAGAAAAATAAAAATAACTCTAAAAGGAAACTCTGAAAATTAGGAAAGTCCATTGTTATGCCACTCCAAAGAAATGAAATGAACTCCCACCCAGAATCTGGCTGAGATGTCATGACTGATGAGGCTCCATGCATAAATGAGATATAAAAAGATATTTAATCACTTATTGTGGCTTTCTGGGGAGAGGAGGTCGGACTTCCCAAGCTGGTACCAAAAAACAGCTCTTGAAAGCAAAGAAAGGAAATTAGTGGCTTCAGTTTTTTATGGTAATCAAGAATTGGAATTAATGTTTATAAATTGACAAGTAATTATGGTATATGTTCATGGGGTACATAGTGATGTTTTGATATATCTAATATATAGTGATCTGAAGGGATAATTAGCATTCATAATATAAATCATTTCCTTTTGTTTGAAATGTTCAGTATCTTCCTCCCAGCTATTTGAACCTATATATGCTATTAATTCTAGTCATCCTACAGTGGTATAGAGCATTACAACTTATTCCTTCTATTTAGCTATACTTTTGTAATTTTGTATCCTTTAACAAATCTCTCCCTATCTTCCCATTTCCAGACCCTAGTTTCTATATTCTTTTCTTCTTTTTAATTTTTTTTAATTTCTACATATGAATGAGAACATAGGGTGTTTAAGTTCCTGGCTTATTTTACTTAATATAATGTACTCTAGTTTCATCCATGTTACCACAGATGACAGGATACCACATGTCCTTTACCCAGTCACCTAATTTTGGATACCTGCTTGATTCCACACCTTAGCTGTTGTGAATAGTGCTGCAGTAAACACACGGGTGCAGACATCTCCTCAATATGTTCATTTCCTTTCATTTGGACAAATGCCCAGTGGTGGGACTGCTGGATTGTGAAGCAGTTAAATTTTGAGTTTTATACTATCCTCCATACTGCTCTCCATAATGACCGTCCTGAATTATATTTCCACCAACGGTATACACAATATGTGAGGGAAATGTTTCTCTGTCTCCTCACCAATATTTTTTATTAATTTTTTTTGTCTTTTGGATACTGTCCATTCTAACTGGGGTGAGATGGCACTTCCTTGTGGTTTTGATTTTCATTTTCCTGGTGATTATTGATGTTGAGCATTTCTCTCTTTTTTTTTTTTGTCATTCTTATTTTTTTGGGGGGGAGTAAATATTCAGATCATTTGCCCATTTTTTAATCAGACTAAGTTGTTTTTTTTTTTTTTTTTTGCTGTTGAGATATTTTAATTCTTTGTATATTCTGGATATTAATCCCCTGTCAGATGAATAGTTTGCTAATTAACGACTTCCTTTCTAAGTTAGATGATGCACTTCAGTTCATTTTCTTGCCTAATTGCTCTGGCTGGGACTCCGAGTTCTATGTCCAATAAGAAAAATGAGAGTGGGCATTCTTATCTCATCTCAGTTTTTAGGAAGAAAAGCTCCATTTAGAAAGATGTTAGCTTGAGTTAGTCATATGTAGGCTTTATTATGTTAAGATATATTCCCTCTTCATTTCATGCACTAAGACTTCATGAAACAGTGTTGAATTTCATCAAAATATTTTCTACATCTATTGAGATTGTTCTATGGCTTTGGCTTTCATTCTACTGATGCAACATATGGCATTTATTGATTTGTATATGTTGAGTCTTCCTTGGATTCCAGGAATAATCCCACATGCTAGCGTTATACCTTCCTCACATTTTGTTGGATTTGGTTTGTTGTGGACATTTGTTTCTGTGTTCATCACAGATATTGCCCTCTAGTTTTTCTTTATTTGTTATGTACTTGCCTGGGTTTGGTAGTTTGGTAGCCTATATATTCTTGCCTAGTAGAATGAATTAGAAGTAATTCCCTTTCCTTTGATATTTGGGGATAGTTTTATAAGAATTGATTTTAATTCTTTACTGTTTCAGTAGAATTTAGTTGTGAAATTATATGATGCTAGATGTTTTTTTCCTGGGGGACTTCCTATTGCTAATTGGTCTGTTTAGGTTTTCTATATTTTCTTGGTTCATTCTTTTTTTTTTTGATATAGAGTCTCACTATGATGCCCTCAGTAGAGTGCTGTGATGTCAGAGCTCACAGCAACCCCAGACTCTTGGGCTTAAGGGATTCTCTTGCTTCAACCTCCCAAGTAGCTGGCACTCTAGGTGCCTACCACAATGCCCAGTTATTTTCTTCATTGCAGTTGTTGTTTAGCAGGCCTGGGCCAGGGTCGAACCTACCAGCCTTGGTGTATGTTGTTGGCACCCTACCCGCTGAGCTACTATTGCTGCCCTCTTGGTTCATTCTTGATAGGTTACATGTGTCCAGGAATTTTTTCATTTTTTTATTAAATTATAACTGCATACATTAATGCATTTATGGAGTACAATGTGCTGATTTTGTATAGGTTTTCAGGTTGATTGGCATATAGCTGTTTATAGCAGTTTCTAATGATCATTTGTATTTCTGCTGCATCTGTTGTGGTGTACACTTTTTCATTTCTAATTTTGTTTATTTGGGTCTTCTCTCTCTTTTTGTTAGTTAGTCTAATGATTTGTCAATTATGTTTATTTCTCAAAAAAACAACTTTGTTCATTCATTTAATGTGGTGTCCAGTGCTACAGTAGTCACAATAGGGAAATGGAAATAAAGAGAAGACATAATAAAACTGAAGTATAAACAACAAGAGACAACACAACAGCACTTCATAAAGTGATACTTAAAAAGGAGAAAATGTGGTTTGAGCTAGACTTTGAAGAAACTCACTGAATAGTAAAAATGAGGAGGAAGCAAATTCAATGATTAAAATACTAGGATGGAGATGAGTAGAGTGTGTCTAGAGAGTGAGGAAAAAAAATGAGGCTAGGGTGGTAAAACCGAGAAGTGCATATTCTGATCTGCTTACATGAAGAAAAGCAGTGGGAAGAAACTGTAAAATTGGGGGATTATGACAGGAGCACCCCAATAGGGGTGCTTTATTATTTATATTTCTTCTGCTCGCTAAATCATCTTCTAATGTGGAAGTTTGCTTCTAGGCTTTCCTAATGGACCCAATAGTTTTTTAATATAAGGCGTTCAATTGGGTTTCTAGTACAAATATTAATTTTCTGAGTTTTAAACAGTTTTCCTAGGTTTTATCTTATTGCACTCTCTTGTAAAAAAAAATCCATAAACCTCTTAATTGCCTTTTGAATAAAATCCATATTTCTTTATGCGCTGCTCAGAATAATTATGCACTGTTCCCCAAGTACATGTCAATCTCCATTGCTAACAGAATCTCTGCGTCTCTACTCCAGTTAGATTAGTTCTGTTTCTGCTCTTAGTTTTTCATGAGTAGGATTTCCCGCACATTGATTATGACTCGCTTTTCATCTTTCTCCACCACAACCACTCCCTCACCTGAGGACACAATTTTTATGAGGGATTTTCCATGCTGTGCCTTTTACGGCAGCGTATTTTAGTGCACGGCACAATGCCTTTTTAATATATGGCACACTGTGCTTCTCTGCTGTGTGCTGTGTTACCTCAGGAATTCAAAACTGTTTCTTCAATGAATGAAGCAAATAGGGAGATAATAAACTAAAGGACCTACAAATCCTCCACAAGCCCCCCCATTAACACCAACATTCATAGGGCAAAATTGTAAATCTTGTTAGGTGTTTGGAAAACAATTTAATAATTTTAAGTTGGAGAATGATAATAATAATATATGTACACAAACCCTTTCTTGCTATAAAATGGATTTAAAAAGTTACTGAAATGGAAGTGAATGATGCAAGATCAGTCATATAGTCACTACTATATTGAAAAGGGTCTCAGTGAAAGAAGTGGACACCTTCAAAGTAGTGTCATGAGATTGAATCACGAGGGCTTAGTTGTGAGTTGTATGTGAACAGGAAGGAGAAAAGTTTCAAGTGAGCAACTGGATGAATGCTGGTGTCATTTACAAAAAAGTACAGAGGGGAGGTGAAAATCATGGAGGAAGGCATGAATTCAGCTTGGAGACACTTCCTTTTGAAGTATCATTGAAATGTGTGAGTGAACTATTTTAGCAGATTATGTACATAGCTTTTTAGGTCATAAAGTGGTCAGTGCAGGGAGTAGTAATTTAGAATCATCAGCACTGAGTGATCTGGAAGATACTCTAGGGTGAAAGAGGAGGCTGACAAGAAGAGGGAATCCCAGAAATGACCCTTAGAAATTCCATTCTTCAGTGGCTTTGGTAAAGAATAATGCAACAGAAGAGAATAAGAGTTTCTGGAGTGGGGTAAGAAGGCTGCAGTGTGATAGAGGACACAGGTAATGTTAAGAAGTAGATAATGGCACATATTTGAGGTACTTATGAAAACTAAAGTTAAGAAAAGACCAACATATGTCCCATTGGTTTAGTAACATATAATTAATCAGGGATCTTAGTGAGAGTGCTTGTGATTGGGGCCAAAGGAGAATGATGATACATTGAGTAAGTAAAAGGTTAGGCGATGAAAATCTGAAAGCTCAATATAGGGAGAAAACCCCCAGCTTTTATGACAAGTTTGAGTCTGAGAGGAAGGGAGAAAAAAAGCACCATCCCCAATCCCACTCAAACTCCCCAAAATGAAGAAGCACGGACAAGTCATGTGTGTTATTGGCTATTTCATGTTTTGCTTCTTTGCACTCATTTGAAGGTGAGGGAGACCTGAACATGTTTAAATATTTCTGTTAAACATCTTATTTTTCAAACAGACAAGATGGACGACACCTTGGACACTACTATTTACCTCATTAGGCATCTTATAGACAGCAGACATAAAGTCCACAGACAGTCATCCCTAAACAAGCATTTGCTGATATAAATTCATTAAACAGTAACTCTCCTTAGTGTATCTGTCTGGACTGCCTATCAGATAGGGCCCCAAAAGATGCTCATGGATTTTCTCTGTCTCCCTCACGATGCTAAAAGCAGTGCAGCATTCTTACCAAGCACCTCCACCCTTTTCCTCACTGAGCATTGCTTAGCACTGTTACTGACATGGGGGATTCTTGTATAACTGTGTTGTTTCAGTAAATAAATGAATTAATAAGTAAGAGAATGAATCCAGTAAGATAGGCTTTCAGGAAACCCTGCCAGCTATTTTCTTATTTCTCCAGTAACAATATGAAGGCTATTGTACTGGTTTTCCAAACATCATATTCACCTGGAAATTTCTCTGATCTTGAAGACCAGATTGGGAATTTTCTTTTCCATGTTTAATCAGTCTATTTTATAGTTTTTGGTTTGATACACGTCTACTTTAATGACCTCAGTTGTACTTCCTTTAGGCAAGTCTGTATTTTTTGCTCAACTCAGTTTGTTTTCATGCAGATACCTCTAGGCAAGGACATCCACAGAACAATGGTTTTTATTACTTTTAAATTAAAAACTAAAAATATATTTCAGACGAACTTCATGTCATTGGCTGTTAAAAATGTAACTTTTTCCCTTTCTCTTTTTTTTATTATATTGACTACATGATAGATATGCAAGAATGCTTTCCACCAATATACTTTAAATTATAAAGCTACAAATGGCCAAACAAGCATGAAAAAATGTTCAACAACACTAATTATCAGGGAAATGCACATTAAAATCACAGTGAGAGACCATTTGATTTTAATTAAAATAGACATATAATATCTATTTCTCTTATCATATTTAGATATTGAAATAAGAAATCTTAATTGATGCTTATAAACTATATATGACCAAAGTAAAGGCAACCAAGTCTCAGAAACAGAAAATACCTTTTGGGGAGGACATGGGACAAAAAGGTATTTTGTAATACCATTTTGGGGGAGAATATATATTTTTAAATAATGTTTTTATATCATCTTTCTATAATGTAGTCTATGTTTACATATTTTCTTTTCAACTTTATAAAAAATAAACAGCTTGTATTTTTTCTAAAGAAAAAATAAAGAAAATACAATAGACATTGTTGGAGATGAGGATGTGAAGAAAAACTTCGTATACACTGTTGATAAGAATGTAAAGAGATCAGTATGGAGAGTTCTTAAAGAACTGAAAATAGGTCTACCATTGATCCTGCATTTCATTACTGAGATAAGAAAATGTAGTACATATATAATATGGAGTACTACTGAGAGATAAGAAAGATGAAATGGCATCTTTTGCATCATCATCTTGGATGGAATTGGAAGTCATTATCCTAAGTGAAGTAATTCAAGAACAAAAAACATAAATGCCACCAGGTTCTCACTTCTAAGTGGATACATAAGGGTATCTCATGGTACAAAGCAGTACATAAGGGCCATATACACAGAGTGGTACAACAGACATTAGAAATTCACGGGTGGGAGGGTGGGAAGGGGTTCTATGTACACTATTCAGGTGATGGAGACACCAAAGCCCAGATTCAACTACTACTCAGTATACACATGTATTAGAATTCACCTTGTACCCCCAAATTCATTAAAATTAAAAAGGACATAAAAAAATTATCACTGTGTTTCTTATAAATATGTACAATGATTACATGTTATCTAAAAATAACACATAGATTTAATGTGTTATTAAACCTATAAGCTAATTTGTTCCTCACAATTAAAGCAATTAATTGCTCTTCATGAATTCAGACTGCTGATCTTAGATCATTTTATGACTGCAAAGTATTTTTTAAAAGGAATATTTACATAACATTGTTTATACCACTACTTTCTACCTATGAAACATCTCAATCCCAATAAAGGAAATGAATTCTTAAACTGGCTAAATAATAGTATACAAAATTTGCGGGAATATTATTTTATTAAGAAACAACTTTAAGCTTCTGTGGAAGCTCTCATCCCAGTCAACTACATTCTTAGTCTAGGGAACAATGTTTAGCAGCTGTCTTCTTTGCTTTTTGAAAAGGAATGAAAAATTTATCCACTTTTTAAACTGTAAAACGTTCTCTCCTGTGGGGAGGTTTTCTTAGAGCTGTATGATGTTTCATGGACTTCATTCATGCCTCTAGTAAAATAGCATTTCTCCCTTTATTGCTGAGACCAAGAGAAAACAAGAACCATCAACTTCCCCTTTTCAAACCTCTGCACATCACTGCAGTAGCAAAGACATCATCCCAAATCTTTAAAGGAGTTGTTAATGGGTAGAAAGAAGCAGTATAAATCCAACCACTCAGTAATAACAGTGGTCTTTGTGACATCTCAGTGAAAGAACTCTATCACCTAATTTGTTGTTTTTAATTTATGACTAGAGCTCAGATGTACTAAAAATAACAGAATCCTGAAATGATTTAAATTTAGTGTCATACAGAAACTAATCATTGCTTCAGATGTCTTGTCTCAAAAAACTAATTTTTGATGTACTATATAAATTTATGAAGGGATATTTTATATATGACTTGCTTTAAAAATATAAACAATGCATTGTGCTTGTTTAAAACATTGAATAGGGAAAAAGAACTTATAAACTAAAGCATACTTCAGATGGCCCCATGATGTAATAGCTGTTTCTCTTGGTATTACCATCATCACAGTAATGCCAACAGTCCACTGATTTAATTATTAAATAGTATCTAAAATCTTTCCACTAAGATAATGACCTTCTCATTACATTTTCCCCATGGTTCCCACATATTTATTCTTTGAATCCCAACTCTGCTTTGACTTCTCAAGTTTCCTGTTATTTGGACATTGTAATTTAAATTTCTAATAGTCCTAAGTTGTTGCTGTTTTATAGAATTATATTTTTGTATGGATGCAATATTTCCATAATTGTCTCTGAAACTATATATCAGAATATTTTTAAAAAAATACCCAGAACCCCCTAAAATCATTTGTTTCCTCCAGAATAAATAATATAAAAGTTATTTTATTTTTTAATTTTCACATTGTAATTATCCATATTTACGGGGTAACAGTTTGATGTTTCAATACATACCTATGTGATATAAAAATCCCTAATTTATGTTCTGCATGAGTTCCTCAAATAACTGTTATTTTGCTTTCCAATTGGATGTGCATGTGAATGTGTTTCCACAGATGTGCAGTTGGGAATGTGTCTGTTATTTGTTTCCAATGAAGCTCCAAAATCATCACAGAGGTCTCCAGAGCTTATTGAATGGGAAATTTCACCTCAGGTTCTGTTGCCCAGAATCCCGCACAGGTAGAGAAAAGAGTTGGGTAATCTTCAACTGTTTCATACCCAGACATTCAATTAATCCACCTCTTTTCAATTCCAAGTCTCCTGCTTACCTCGGACTTGGCACAGCAGAGCTCACCCACCTTTCTGCTGGGCTGACTGCCTCTTCCACAGACACAAGCTCAAGGATACAGCTTCTTCTGCTTAAGGAATTTAGCCAATACACCTCCATTTATTCTGTCTTCTTGTGAAAATTTCTTGACTAACAACTTATGACCTCCATCTTATTTTTATATCTTGCAGATTTATAATTTTTTCCTGTATAATGTGCACAAAGCTATAGAAGACAAAAGAGATAAATTTGCATGCCCATCTGAACACCTACAATTAAGTGTTCTGGGTGGCTTTGAAGTATATTTATTTAGGATAGGAATGGCAATTGCATATAATCTATACAGCTGGTTATGGTGAAAACCTAAATTCCAAGGTGCATTGGAGCACTAAATTCCATGCAAGTTGCATTGTCTTTCAAAACTTAGTGAAAATGGACAGAAATTGACTGTGAAACATGTTCTTCTAGTGGTTTATGGATTTGCAAAAGAATAATAACAAACAGTATGGTTTTATATTATGCAAGATCTAGCAGGTGAATGCATTACATTTGTGCATACTATTTTTTACCTTGAAATAATACAATTTTTATTTGTTCATGAAATATTTTTAAATTTAAAAGGTCAAAAAAAGTAAAAAGTGAAGCATGAATGTTCTAGAAGAAGACCCAACGAATTGCTTTATAAAGTGGGAAAGGGCTTCTAACAGCACAAATAATGATGATGTTAGTAGCCGCCACTTCCGTATAGCATGTTCATGTACTATATGCCAGACACTCATTTAAGAACTTCCCATAGTTTTACTCATTTAGTCCTCATAACAATATGCAAAGTAGGTGTTATAATTACTTCCATGTTAACAAACAGCATAAGGTGGAGTAGTGGCATATATGACAGGAGGGAGATACAACTTAAATTAGAGCTTTGGGAGAGGAATAACTATCATATTGGGGAAATCAAATGTGGCTTAATGTAAGCAGCAGAAGCCAAGGCAGATCCAGAAAGATGGAAGTTGGGTGGTAGTAGGGCAAAAATATTGTATCAATCCTAATTCAATGAAGATGGATTACATCTTAGTCCTGAAAGAACTTGAGATCTAATATAGGTTTATTACCCTATACTTTAGATGCCTGAATGAAATAGCTATTTATTAACTATTATAGAATGGTCAAATACCATCCACCGAAAGGCTTGAACATCAGGGGAATGTACACAAGAACAAGCATCACATTAGTATTCTGCGTAGACCACAACTAGGGTCACCTGTTCACAGGCTATCATTGCACTGGAGTTGCATCAGCAAATTGTCACTGGGGTTAGAGTCTTCTCAGTGTCAATCGATATTGCATGGTGAGTGCAGAAATAATTGATACATATTCTTTAAGAATTGTTTGCCCCTGCCTGGTTATAATGTAAAAAATATTTAAACGTGACATCAGCCTATTCAAATACAGTGTAATATAATATCTGCAGCTGTTCCCAATATATTATTGCCCTTAGGTTTTCAAAACAACAAAATACTATGAAGTAAATTAACAACAATAACAAAAGAACAGAAAATATATCTTAAAGTAAGGTGGATATTTGAATATAAGTTTAAATTATTTCATGTCATATAACTAGGGTATCAAATTTAAAAACATTTTAATGATTCTTCTTATAATTTATCTGCACCATTGCCATATTTGCTAAATCTAGAGATATGTACCTCCTTTTCAAGCATCGCATAAAAATTCTAAACAATTTAAAAATTTCTAGGCAGTTTGAGAGCCCCCGCTTAGGAAAGCCTAAATATTCTACGAATGAACAATATGTCTACGAATTGTGTTTTATGTATTTATTTCCACTTGCTAATTATACTTTAAATTCCATCATTAAAAATTGCTTCTTTAATTTAAATCCAAGTTAGTATTTAGTCCACCTTAAAATAGGTTCTTCAAATCATAAAGGTTTAAAAGTCTTTAAGCTGATTCACAACAGTTTAGAAGAGAGAGATGGAAGAAAATAATTAGCTACTATCCACCAGAATGCAGTTACCAATATATTTTTTTAACAGTATTTGTTTATAGGGTAGACCTGGTGCACAAGAGAAAAACAAAATGCCATTCCATAAATTTGATTAGGATTAGTCCATTCTAAGAACATGTAAGTATCTCTATCTTTATAACACATGGTCTAGGCAGTTGTAGTTGCAAACCAATCTACCAGTGGAAGAGAATGAGTGATTCCCTCCTAAAGAGCTCTTGAATTTCTGTCTTTTTTGCTGAATCCTTCTTTTTATGACTATTTTACGTAAAAACTGAATGCATTTACAGCAATTAATGAGAGCAGCAGGCATACCTGTATGACTAACTGGATCAATTCTTTGCAGTCCAGTGAGTGAGCAATTGAACAGATCATTGCTCACAGATCAATTCAATCCCACAAGCAAATTGACCATACTTCAAAAAAGCCAGGCATCTCCTATCAGCGGTGTTAAGCACTTCCCAGGAGTTCTGGGATGCTTGTACAAATGCTCTAACAAATCAATAGCATTTGGGTTTCCTTATTCTAGTGACAGAAGCATAAAGGAAAGAAAACTAAACTAAGAAGATGTCATTTGGAATCCCAATACTAGTAATTAGCCCTATAAAACTTGGAAGCCACAAAGAACATAAACAGAAAAGCAAGGGATAAGGATAATGTGAAGTTTGATCTGAGCTGCCTCTCGTTAGAAGAGTAGCACTCACCAAATTTGAAGCGATGCTTCCAAGTTGCATGGTTTAGGTACTCTAGTGTAAGATTTTTCTTGAGAAGCTGTGCATGAGGATTCCCTCACACCTAAAAGTATGTAGGACACTGCTGTTGATTCATAGAAGCCATGGGTGATGGCTTTGTGATATGTCACCTTGACTAGGTGAAATATGTTCACCAAAATTCTCTTTTTAGTTTTTTGATTTGCTTTTTTTGATGAGGGTAAACAACAAGAGGGATTTTTTTTGGCAGGTTGAGAAAGGCGGTTACCACTATGAAACATACACCCCTTCCCAGTCATTCAAACACTAGTATAGGTGCTTAGAAGGATTTTGCCCACATAATTAAAATCCTTTATCACTTGATTTTGAGTTAATCAAAAAGTAACATACTCCATTATCTCAATATAATTATGTGGAAGCCTTTTCAAAAGGAACTAAGACCCTCTATCAGAGACACAGAGACGCAGAGACTCTAGGATGCAGAGACAAGAGAAAACTGTAGAATCTTTCTGTAGAATCCCCCACTTATCTTGTTGTTGCTGATCTACTGACTCACGTTGCTGGTGTGAAGTGGAAGCCAGGCCTGCAATTGTTCTGTTTTCTCATTGGAACTATTTCAGTTTCTGTAGCTCTTGGGTCACATGTATTGTGTGTGTGATGTGTGTGTTCAGGACCATGACGGTACCAGCCCAGTTTCTTCAGGACACCTTGCTAGGTGAGAAGAAACAAGAATTGACTTGGGTTTCAGTCCATCCTTGCTAAGTTTCTGCTCAGGGTACGAGGTCCCAGGCTACACATAATTCTTTGCTATATGTCTACAGAGTCCAGGCTACAGCATCTGATATAGGGACCGCCATGTAGCTGTTTAGCTAGCTCCCACAATTCCTTATAAATAAAAATGTAAGTATATAGTATTTTATGTATTATAAATGTACAAATAATTAAATATAATTATATATTACCTTTCAAATTATATTTAATAAATAACTAAATGTAAATGTATATGCTTAATATGTAGAGTTATACTGAGTGAGATATAGAGAGAAATGGTAGAAACTCAGGAACCCAATGACTCACATTTTATCTACAAGTCACTGTCTTTCATTCTTTTGAAAGCACAATAGCAAAATTCACACAGAGGCCTAATATAGCATTACCCTATCCCTGATTTAAATTAAGCCCCAAATATGTATAAGACCACAACTTAAGAGAATTAAGACTACATAAAAGGATCCACAGACCTGGCCACATATTAGGATAATTTAAAGATATTTTCATAAAAGTATACTCATGTTGTGCTCTCCCCACTAAGTTCTCATCTGTTTGGCTGGTGTAGCATGGGGGGAGCCAGGCCGAGGCATTTCGGGTGAAGCTCCTCATGTGGCTCTCAGATGCCGACCAAGTTGAAATACACTGTGCAGGTCACATGAAGGACAGATTTTGCCCCATTTACAGGAAGAACAGGTGCTAACTTTGATTTTTTTCGTAATTAGCCCAAGGTGTAAATCTGATCCTCTGTAGCTTCCCCCCACACAGCAAGGGCAGAGCTGGCGATGGAAGGAAAGTAAATGATCCAGTATAAGGAAACATAATTTTATCAAGGCATCAAAGTAAATCTGCTCAGCATGGGCATTTTCAGGTTGGGCTATTTCCAAACAACAGCAGCCATCCCTGTCCATACTTTTTAAGTTTTGCAAGAGAGAAACTCATGAAGAACAAGTTGAACCCCCATTCTGGCTAAAACATGATTCATTTCAATTCTGACACTAAAATTTATACTCATGTGCAGACTGTGTCTTCATAGATGTCATTTCTCTGACCATTCCCAAAGCCTGGTAGAGAAAGGAGGGTGGAGTGGGGAATGCTGTCAATAATCTATGCCAGACACAAAGGTTGCACATCCAAATTCATAATAATGAAAGAACAATATCTACTTATCTAAGGAATCTTTCATCAAAAAAAAACAAAGCAATGAATCTAATTATGTGATTAAAAGGGGTAATTAGAGTGGAATTAAGCCAGAGCAGGAAACAGTAAGTTATTTTGTCCTTGCTTCCTTTGGCCATCATCCACTTTTATGTGAGTTTACTGTGCCTATCAGGGTAGAATGACAAAGAAGTCAGCGGATCTCATTTATAGTTATCTGTATATGAATCATCTGAAGAAGGATACTCCTGGTAAATGACCAAGTTTGAATTACTACATTAGATAAGTATTTTTAAAAGATGCAATTAGGGTTTCTATCGGCACGGGCAGTGGCGATGCGATGTGGGAAGCGCTTGTTTTGAGTGTTTCTCATCATCTCCCCACTGCAGCCCTCTCGGTTTCTCTTATCCACTCAGTAATTGTCTGCCTAGCTTTCCATAACTACATATTAAAATATCATCCCTGGAAAAATAATATTACAAAGCTATTTGTATAGCTTTGCTCAGTGGCAGTATCGTAGCCAATGAGGTTTATCCGAGGTGCGATTGTTGCTAATTGAGAACTTTTCCCAATACCTGCCATGGAAACTGAATTTAATAAAATAAAAAGCTATTTATAAAGTAATTTCCTATAGGCCAGGTACTAAGTTAAGCACACTATATATATTACATACATTTTTTAAAAAACTTCATATTGACTCAAGCAAGTAGATACTATGGCTCCATTTTACAGATGATGAAATTGAGATTAAAGATTAAGCTGGTTGTTGATGGTTACACAGCCAGAATGTGGCGATGTGGCAAATGCAGAATTGGAACTCAGATTTGTTGAATTCCAAAGAATACCCTACTATTACTCCTCAGGAAACACTGCTTTCATTTATGCCATATCAGAAACCCTCTGATCCTCACCTCTGTTTGCATAAGAGTATTAATAGACTATCCAGCTATATTCCACTTTTGTGGGAATACTTTTCTCATTTGATACATTTTCACTGCATCTATATTATTTTATGATATTGGCAAGTGAATATTTTGACCTATCTAAACTATGAAATAGGCTTTTAAAGTGAGAATTCATTGCTCTCATCCATAGAAAATGTGGCTAATAATTTAGTCCCTTTCTATACGAGAGCCAATAAATGAAATGTTTAGGACTGTGGATTATGCCATAGTGTATAATGAGATAATAGGATTGAAAATGTTTAAAAATACTACTGTAAAAATTATTAGGTAAAGCTAATCAAGTCAAGTTGTTCTCTACTTTCTTGAGAAGTATGTATAGCTATTTTTGGGGGGAAAAGAATATTTTTTGAAGTATCCTAGGAACTAGTATAGGAATGTAACAACCAAGCAATAATGAAAGAATCTATTCTTTTCCTTCTTTATTCTTCTTTTGTTTCCTTCTCTCCTTCACATGAAGGCATATACTTCATAGGTATCTAATCATGGACAAAGAGAAGCATTCCTAAGCAATTAGATGTTCAGTTAAGTGGGAACATAATGATTACAACATTCCGTATATTTTTGTGACACTTGAATGTACAAATGGTTCAGTGTTTCACAGAATGGTTTCTGATTTGATAGATTAGGAGTTAGCTTCTCTGAGCTTGTTTTCATGTTTTGAACGTCCTCTTACAATTGTATAACCTACCTCAGTTTAGAGAGACAAAAATGCATATTTCTCACAGATTTCCTGAGTGATACCATAATCCAGAAGTGGGCCTTTTTCAAAGAGAAACCTCCAAGTAAGCAAGGTAAAAAACAGGGCAGGGGAATGGGGCATAAATAAATTTTAGAGAGGGTCTGTTAGGCTGAAAGAAGAGTGTGAAATTCTGACATTTCAAGTCAATCCAGGAAGGCAAGAGCATCCAGGGGAAGCACACGGGTGGAATCATAGAATTCAGAGGATCCTGACACTTGGCAACCAGCATAATGACAGCCCTGCTTGATCAGTCTGTGAGATAAACCATCCAAGTAGGATAATTATTGTACAGTATTATTTAACTTGGGCCATGATTACTTTGAGGCAGGCAGACAACAGAACACGTAGCTAAAGATCAGACAGTTCTAAAACCACAGTGACTAATACACACAACCTACCAAGTAGGGTTTCGCTAGCTTGGGGTTTGAGTGAGACTAAATCCCCAGTGACTTACAAGCTTTACAAGCGTCTAAAGACATGGAAGTGGCAGGTATTTGTGGTATCCAGCTGACTGTTCCTCAGGTCATTCTTTATCTTCCAAATTGACATCTGGATGTTGGTATTTACTAGACATATTTGCCTGTATTACTTTATTCACTTCACATCTTCCAAATTATAAAGCTTGTAATAATCCCTAAATTCTCCTGCTCTTCACACCCATATTCAATATTTAACCAAACATCCACCCCCTACATCATTGACAGAGTGCTTTGTTGGCTTATATCCTAAAGGCTTACTCCAGACTTTATCCTATGAATTCTGAAATTTTGGAAAAATTTCCTGATTGATCAACTAATTTTGGTTCTTTTTTAAAAGTAGCCCTAGTGTTGTATGCTTAAAACACAAACACAAATATTGGAATCACAGACCAGTATTTAGTGAATTTTACTTTGAAAAGTGACGCAAATTGACTATCAGATTATTCTTGTGCAAAAATTGGAGCAACAATAACTTTTTCTTAGGTTGAATTTTATGAGAAATTCTCCAGGAGTATTCAGAACATTAGGCATTCCAGAAGTTCTGTCTAGATGTAGAGGAATTCCAGAAGTTGGAGTGGAATCTGGACTCTTCCTGTTACTCTTTCAGGACACAAATTTGACCTACAGTTGTCCTATTAGAAACTAATATAATACTAACTAAATTATAATATTCAAGCCTCATTTCCAAACTTTCTTATTATAGAATCAATATTTTTTTTACTGTTAAACATAAAATTAAATGTAGAGATATTTAAAAACTTTAAGATACAGGAACAAATCTAGTTCAAGATAACTGATTGGAGACATCAGTCACCAGTTCTCTTCACAAAAGAAGAAAAAATGCACGTAAGTGGGGCCCAAGTGGGATAATGAGGGGAGAGTGCCAAAACTGCTGGAGAACCCACAGGAAGAAACTGAGGCACAGAATAAGAAGAAATATGATTTAGGGAGAGAGGAATCCCCAAGAATTTGTTGTCCACCTTACAGAAAAGGGAAATGGGGTGCTCATTTTTGCTCCCCTAGCCTCTAAAGCAGGGAAGGCTGCTCCCACACTGTCGGCTCCCACACCGTCAGAGAGCCCCTCTGCTCTCACAGCTCAAGCACTGCTGTGGTCAGTGATGTCCTTCTTAAAGGACAGAGCACAGCTTGTCAGACTGCCAGGGTCATTTCTCCTCCCCACAGACCCAAATTGAGGTGATGGCTGCCATATAGTTTGTGCCACCGTTTTGGGCCTCTGTCCTGCCCAGGGAGTCTCAGCCCTTCTGTCTCCGGAGTTATTCCCAAACTCCACACCAATGTTCCCCAGCACCCTCGCAGACTGTGACAACTGCAAAGGTTCAATAGGACCTAGGGGAGCTATGGGATTCCGGAGTCCTCACTCCCAGACGGGGCTGTCCCTAGAGGAAAGGAAGGAAAGTTCAGTGAGCCACAGCATCCCGTGGACAGAGGAAACCAGAGTGCACGCCTTCCTTCCTCTGAGATCTACCAGCTGTGATCTGAAGTCATGTTTGCCCCTCTCAGGGGAAACAAGTGGGGAGTATGGTCAGTAGGGGAGGAGAGTCGGTCCACCCCAGAAGACAAGTGACATTGCTGTCCAGGAAGGAACAGCAGATGGGGATTTCACCTCCTGCCACTGACTGCTGCAGGCGTAGCTGTGACAGTTCCCAGAGGGACTGGGTGAGGTGTGTCAGGAAATAGTGGGTCCTGGGCTTGTGGGGGTCTGTGCTGCCTCTAATAGGGTACTTGCTATGCCCAGTTTTACACTTAAGAGTACAATCTATTTTTCTTCCTACATGGAAAGCAGCAATTCTGTAGCTGCCTGGCCAGAGAATCTCAGCTAGTAGGTTTTTGTATAACTGGATCCCCATCAAATATTCTCCAGCGCTCACTTAGACTGCAGAAGCCACAGGGAGCTAGTGGGTCCCAAGGGGAACTGTGGAATTCCTGGAGTTTTGGACATTCAAGGCCAACTGTCCCCAAGTAAGAGGAGAGTACAACATCCTTGAGGGCCCCTGGGGACCAAGGAGACCACAGCACATACTCTCCCCACTGAGTGACAGCTCCCTGTTCCCATCAGGGAGATAGAGGACCTGCACCAGGGTGTCCAGGGGTGGCTGTAGCCCCACTGTGTGCCACAACCACACCTTCCTTCTGCCCCTAGGCCCAAGAAAACCCTCAGAGCAATTCAACAAATCAAGTGACAAGTACCCCAAAAGCCAGACCTCACTGCTCTGCTATACGTTCATGTAGCAAAACGGCATTTATACCCCATAAATCTACTGAAAGTTTAAAAAATTAAAAATAAAAAAAAATTTCAAACAAATTGTGGAAAACGACATCCAATCCTAAGACTTTTAACTGCCTCAAGATGAGAAAGGAAAGAAACCTATGTTTGTGAGCAGGTGAGACCGGCACTAACATCCTGGGGAGGGGAATGTTTGGGCAGAGGGGAGATAACATTTTTCACCTGAGATTTGCAAAGAAAAATGGAAGTGGGAATACATCAGAAGTTTTATTCCAGAAGAAGTCAGATAATAGTTTTCTGAATCCGGTGTAGCCAATCCTGGGCCAGGAAGTCATGATTTGGGAATATTTGTTGCATAAAAGGCTGGTTGGTTTTCAGTGAGGTGATGTCATGTCATCCTCTTTCTGATACATGTTCTGTTGCTATCTCATCATTTAGAGCCAGTTTTAAGGCAAAGCCAGCTTACCTTTAAATTCCATTGTCCTCAGCCTGCCTGGAGGGACACATGCTGCCTGGTATTGATCTTCTTCTGACATTGATTAGGAAACAGATTCTCTCTTTAAACTCTCTTCCTCTGTAGTCTTATATTGAAAAAAAAAGTTTGATTATAACTATCAGTCTGTCTACCTATCTTTCTATAAATGATTGATTAACGACTCAGATGGTAAAACAGCTTATCCTTACTAGGATTTTAGGCCAAATGCTTACGGGTAATATTCAGGCCACGTGTTCATTGTCTCTGCACAATGTGATGCGAAGGGAAACTTGCCTTCTCTTTGACTCCCCTGGCTTTTTACTCTACCCTCTCCCATACAATGGCACTGATAGGAAAAAAGGTGAGGAGGTCCAGTGGGGATTTTCCTCTTGTTTATATCTCATGGCAACAAAATTGTCATTCTCGTGAACTTAACAGACTTAGGAACCAAAAATGACAATTTTCACCAGAAAAAAATGCCTTTAAGTCATAGATAAATAAAAGCAAAATCAATTCTTCTTTTCATTTAGCACTACTTGTATGCCACGTTCTTTCCCTGCCCTGTACCTGTCATCGTGACAATTTCTGATCACACAGGTGCCTACTGTTCTTTCAGAATCTCACAACAATCTAAGATTCCACTTGCAACTTATTTCTGAACTGTCTGTATTTCAAGTGAGCAAACTTGTGCTTTCAATGGTTTGGAATTCAAAGCATTTGCAATTTAACTCAAAATCAAATGGAACCTCAGATGACATGATGATCCCAATAACTACAGGCATAGTTAAATGTACTTCATGACAAAAATGAACCCATTTTCATCCCCTGAGAATTTGTATAGCTGAAGAAAGATGTAGACGCAATCCATATTCAGAACATTTTCATCACCACAAATATTCTTCTTGTCTCCCTTTTATAGCCACATCCACTCATGCCAATGCTTCTGTCTTAACATCTTGCACTCACTAATATGTTCTCCAACTGTATAATTTAGTAACTTCAAGTCTTTTCTATAAGTGGAATCATATAGTGAATAATCTTTCTGTGATTGGCTTTTTTCCCCCTTCCCGTAGTTACCTGGAGATTCATTCATGTTGTTGCAGGTATCATTGTTTGTTTGATCAATGTGGCTTTGTCTTCCCACCAATATATCAATTGTCTTAATTCATGGTCAACACAAAATGAAAATATTATTTGTCCAAGTTATTTGCCTTTCTGATGGGTGCTCATGAGAAGCTGCGACACTCTTCTCACCCTGAAAATAAGGGGCTGAATGTTTTTCAGAATTCAACAACTTGAAATGTAATGGTTTAAGGAAGATGCTGCCCCTGAGGAGATGAGGGAAGTTCTTGACTGGGAAGTACAGTTATAATCCATCCCTGAGGAACTGCGCTTTGCCTTGCCTGGTCTTTAAGAAACATGCTCAGTGTTTAAAGTGCGGACCCTTTGATTGCTATTCCAACCAGAGGTGGGCCTGGTTCTTTACATACACATGTTTATGTATATGTTGTTCTGTCATTAGGAAAACATCTTAGACCATAATTCTTTTTGGATGAAGTAAACAAGTCCACGTATATAAGAATGGAAAAGGGAACACAGAAATGAAATGAAAGAATGTGGTACAAGTTCCTGGGACTACAGATACTTTCTATTACAACCTGGATGGACACATTGTTTCTGAAGAACACTGCATCAAGGTTTTTACTGATTCACATCTTTTCCAGAGTGAATCTAAAGGTCAGTGAGATTCATCAGCCATTATGTTTGAAGCAAGATTCATAGTTATGTAATTTTGATGCAGACAATAATCCCCTAAAGGTGACTCCTGATTTTAGACAAAGCTGAAACTTCTTGACAGTGTGGCACCCTGAAGTGTCCACTTACCATAAACACCCCAGATGCTTCCTATGTCACTGTCAGTCATTACCTATCTATGCAAAACATTTTTCAAATTTACGTTTAGCTTTTCAATTCTTTGTATCTTTATAAAGTCACTGGCCTTAGCACTTGACTCTATTTTCTCACCACCAACTTCTCTTTTACTCTCTACCACCAAACATAATAGAGAAGAAAGTCAACATTTCAAAAATCTCTGTAAATACCCTCTTAAGAAAAGGAAGATAGATCTGCATTTATCTGGAGTTACCAAAATTATTTTTACACTAAATGAATTGATTTTTAAGAACTCCTGTCTATTGAGTTTAACAATGGGGTCTATACAATTTCACATTTGTTACAATATCATAACATTGCCTACCTACTTCTGTGTTTGTAACTGAAATTATACACAATGCCCAGGATATTAAAAAAAACTTAAGAAATTGCATTGCCCATTAACAAACAATTCAGGTAATTGTAGCAAATTTAAAAAAGAAATCTATATAAATACAAAAATTCTGTGCTAATTACTAAAATTATAAGTACCTACACTAAAAAAAATATGGTTGGCAAAAAGGTACTTAGTGAGAGAGACTGGAGAAGTGGATTAAGAAAATAAATCTGTCTACCTGTCATTTGCTACCATTTATCTACATCTCGAGGCTCAGTCTACAAATGACCACACTTGATTTAAACAAAAATGTTATAGAGTATCTCAAAATATTCAAGGATTCAGTAATTTGTGCTAGATAACAAGGAAATGGGTAAATATTTAAAGTATTAAAGGTGGGATTCCCTTTTGTTGTATTCTGGCTGTTTCTAAAAAGGGCCAGGTAGAAGTTAAACAAAAATATCTTTTACTAGTAGGTAGAAAATGGCAATTGCTTTTGTATATATAGCAGTATACATAAAATATAATTTTTTAAATACAATATTAACTATCAATCACAATTCATTTGATATTGTACACATAGTTCCACTTCTTTTAGCCTACGGTATTTTACCATCCAAAATATTTCGGTGATTAAATTACTGAGAGATATTAGAAGTTCATAACAGGTTAGGAGATCATCCTTAAGGAAACTCAAGTGAAACTCCTTTTAGCAAAATTTGTTTTATTATAAAGTACATTCAAGAATCACATCCTTGAATTTGCATATTTGCATATTAATTTACTTTGTATTGACTTTTCTGGAGGAGCACAATGTGTTTTTATTCTCTCTTCTCTATTATCCTAATGTTTATGTTAAGCTCAGTTGGTTATTACCCAACCATTTTAACAGAATGCATTATTTTCCAGAATTACAATATCCTCATTGTTGGCTAGAGAGTGATTAATTACTGATTGCATAATTAAATTATCATGGAATGCACAAAAGAAATGGAATAAAAGGGCTGAGTTTATTTTCTTCTTCATTTTTATTTTAAGAGAATTCATTAATTCAATATTAACCCGAAATTATAGATGTAAAATGCCCACATGGTTTAATACAAAGCAGCTATGTACATATCTAACTTAAGAATTTTTAAGTAGCCCTGCAAAATAGAGTGCTTAATAAGTAGTGGTTGAGACTATAAAATAAAACATGTAATAAACCTGCCACTCTTCTGAATTGATTATTTTTAATTATAATTGAACAAATAAAATTCATCTTGGAGTTTTAAAAAGACATTTGCTACTATAGGATCACAGAGCCCATCAGCCTGAAGTCGCCTGTATTGTTACATATTTCCAGATAACATAGCGCACTGTTTCCTGAGAAGGTTACTCTCAAACAATCTTGCACTCTAATTCCTTTTACCTTTTCAAATAGAACAAAGGGCAATACAAGCAAGTAAATTGTACTGCCCTTTGTACAAATAAAGATATATTGATTAAATATCTGTATGTGGGATGCTAGGAAATGAGAAAATATTATGAGCTTTCGCCTTCTAAATATTATTCAGTTCTGGTCACCTGGTCTCAAAGGAAAATACATGTGCAACACTCTGATTGTGAACTAAATAATTAAGAATCTTTAGTTTTCTTGGAAAGTGTAACAGTGGCATAGGAGCTACTGGAATCATTGCTGTAGGACTTGCCATAATTTTGTTATGGTCCATGTGACTAATTTAATAAATCTCAATGTTAATGTTTTAACTTATACAGAAATTATTTAATTTAGATAATTTCAGTTATTTACCTTTTGAAGCTCTGAAGTCTCATCAATGAAAAGATAAATACTTGACAGAAAATACTTAAATACAGCCTATTTTAGCCTTGCATATTGCTGAGAAGAAAGTTTTGCTAATAGCTTCTGGAATTCTATCTCTCTTAGGCTCTCTGATATTCACTTGACATTCACCAAAATTAATATGATTTCACGTCTTATCAGAGGAAACCATCTTAAATAGTCCTATACCTCAAGAACCTTAAAGATCAAAAGCCTAAATAAACAAACATTTATATACCAAGCAGTAGCCTCATGGAATGCATCATCTCAAGGCATACTAAGAGCTAAAATTATAGCAAGTTTTAAATTAATAATAATGAAAAAATTGGGAAATTTATTTTATCAAGTATTTTTGGACATACTGATAAACAAGAGCAAGACCCCATCTCTATTAAAACAATCAAACAAACAAAAACAGAAAAACTAGCCAGGGATTGTGGCAGGTGCCTGTAGTCTCATCTACTTGGGAGTCTGAGGTTGCTGTGAGCTTTCACACTACCACTCAGCACTCTACCCAGAGCAACAGAGTGAGACTCTGTCTCAGAAAAAAAAAAGACTATTTGAAAATTTTCACCTTTTAAACAAATTTTAATGTGCTTGAAGCAAAGCACAATAGCCAAAGACTCAACATTTCCTTTGAAAAAAGAAGAAGAATTTGAATAGCCTCATAATGCATAGGTGCATCACAGTAAAATGAAGTGTCTGTTATCCTCCCTCACTTCTGATAATTCCCATGGATGTTACATAGAGATAATAATGAGCTATAATAAACAATATGATATTCACAATCCTTTTCTTAGAGTATCCATGGATAATATTTGCTTTTAACTCAAAGAGGCAAATACTGGGTTAAAAAAAAAGACAGCACTGCCTAGGACAAGTGCTAATCAAAGGTCACTTAGCCTGTCAACAAGAATAATTGGGATTTTCACTAATTAAACATTGAGATCCTTTTCTGTGCTAATATTCTGCAACTCTGTATTTTATAAAAAAAATGCATTAAAGTTGAACAGTTGAATTGACAATCCTACGTGATTTGATGGTTTTATCAACAAATAGCTACTTCAATGGACATTTCCAACAACAATAAAAAAAGATGTACTGTTGCTATGTAGGAGAAATTACATGAATACCATTTCTTTAAGAATACATAACTGATACAGAGATAACATCTTGTGAAGTTTTCTTTTTTTCTCTCTAAGTTTGTACAGACAATATTTTCAGAGAAAATAGGATTAAAAGGGTAGAGTTGCTGCAAAATATAGTCAAGTGGTAGGAAGTAAAGTTTCACTATGGTTGGGATCATCTCAGGTTTGTTTTCCCTCCAATCACACAAACATAGTACAGTGCCTCCTACCTGCTAGGTATTCACTAAAAATACACTGGGCAAATAAATGTAGAAGTGATGTGTATATGTTTATAACAACTTTGCCTATGTCATTAATCAGAAATGAACTTATTCAGCCATCAAAATTGGTTAAAGCCATGCTACTACTCATAATATGAAGGTGATATTGAATTCCATCAACCTAAGAAATAAATAAAACACTGCTTGATCATGACATCAATCAAAAAAGCAAAGTTATTATATCCCTTCAGTATTTTGTAAGCTTTTCTTTACTTAGAAAAAAGAATATGTAAAAGGGGATTTGTAGAAGGGCTATGACACAAAAATGTGATGTTTATTATTTTTTCTAAATAATAAATAATGTTTTTTATTTTTGTATAAGAACACTTTAATTAACTAACTGCTTAATAAACAGGAAGTTGTGATTAATTAATTGGTCAAGTTAACTGAGACTTTTTTTTCAAAATGATTTTTGTTGTTAGCAATCCATACATAATGTTATCTACTTTCCTTCTTTAGAAAGGCAATTAAATCACGTGCATAAGACTAGTGCCAGGTTTTAGAATGCACCGTTCTCTCTAGATAGATGGATTCCTGAAACTAAGTGCTAATTATTGTTTCCATCTGATAGGTATCTATTCGCCGTAGGTCTCAGTGCACTTTGAAATTATCCACATTCAAAAGATGTACTGGACTAAAAACTATATTATCACCTTCTAGATTCTCTGTAATCATTGTTACTGAACAAATATTTGATAAAGGCTCACTATGCTGCAAGGATACATTTAAAGCAATTGTTGCCCCTGTCTGTTTAATAGCTTATAGTGTGATTATAAAAATAAGGCATTCTCTCCTGAAATTCTTAATTGATAATGTAGGATCTTATGTACTAACTGGATAATTTAGAAATAGGAAATGTAATTTTAAAAGCAATGATAATAAAATTAGAAAGGCCACGATGCTTAGAGCAAGTTGGTATTGAGTGCGTCCTTGAGACATGGATAGAATTTGAATACAAAAAGGAGAGAGGGGCGGCGCCTGTGGCTCAAAGGAGTAGGGTACCAGCCCTATATGGCAGAGGTGGCGGGTTCAAACCCAGCCCTGGCAAAAAATTGAAAAAAAAAAAAAAAAACTAGGAGAGATTTGGATTGGAGACTTAGTACGTAGAATAACATGAACCACATCTGAGTAGGTTCTTCTTCCGTTTATTCCCTATGACTAAATGTGTAGGTTTTCTTCATGGTAATCATTTATACAGTCCCTGAACTTCTCCCTTTTGTCTTATTATTAAAAACCAAATACACAAATGAGTAAAATAATGTTGATTTTCTCAAGTACCACACAGTCTCTCTCAATGTTATATACTAACTCCATATGTGAGATTCAGTTTTAAAAATGCATTTAATCAATTTTATTAATTTTTTTATTGTTTGGGATTCATTGAGGGTACCAAGAATTAGGTACACTGATAACATTTGTTAACTAAAGTCCCTCTTATAATTGTGCCCCACACAGTGTGCCATACACCATGGTTTAGTAGTGTTGAGGAATTGGGAATTGTTCCCTTAATGTAGTAAGCTGCAAACATATCAAAACATGAGTTCTTTTTAGGCTTTCATGCTTTGCTTCAGACTATTCCCTCCTCCTAGAATACTCTTTCTTATCACTCTTATAGCAATAATACTTATTAAGAAACAACTTCAAAAAATCTCATTTATGAAACTGTCTGTGATTTCTCATTAACCCTCCCTATGTCTGCACTTTAGAAGTACTTGGTTTACTATATATCACTTACAATACCTTTTCCCCCAACCAGGAATGTGAGTCCTGATATGAATCCGGACCAAGACCCTACGTCAGGATGCCTCCTCTTCTTTACAAGAGACCACATCCAGAAATGTAGTCGAAAGTTGATGGGCCACTGTGGCTAAGCCCCTTGGGTCATTAAGAAATATCAAGTAATTTCATAAATATTGGTATCACAGCATATTTATAGGTAGATAGGGGTTATAAATCTCCTTTCTTCCAATCTCATTGCTGAGGACAAGTGAGAATGAAAGCATTTCTTAAATCAAAATCCAACAAATAGGCAAGTGGGTCCAGGAGAATCTCTGCCTCCTGTTGGTGCCATGGGGAATATACAGCGAGGCATTAGAGATAACAGTTTACAGGGCTTATTCCAAGGAAAACAGAATGTTCTGATGAGAGCAACAAGCTTAGTTTATGGACTAAAGCAGAGTGTTCTCTAAGACTGAAAAACTAGTATGCCTGCTTAATGGTCTGAAGTTATTGTACTTGCAAAAATTTCCTTTCTAGTTGATGAAAAGTAGAGAAGCCCTTACTGCATGAGGTTATGTATTTCTTGAGCATTACCTATGTCACATATGAAATATCATTTTAGGATTTCTTATGTTAAATAGCAAAAGTTCTGTTATCTACTTAAACAAGGTGAATATGGCTGGATGTGGTGGCTCACACCTATAATCCTGGAATTTTAGTAGGCTCTGGCCATAGGACTATTTGAGGTCAGGAGTTTGAGAACAGCTTGGGCAACAGTACAGAACTACTTTCTACATAAAGGGGGGATAAAAGTAGCTAGGCATGGTGGTACTCCTGTAATCCTACCTACTTACTACCTGGGAGATTGCAATGGGAGCATCACTCAAGCTCAGGTCTTCATGATTATAGTGAGCAAGGATCACACCACTGCACTCCAGCCTGGACAACAGAGTGAGTCTTAAAAAAAAAAAAAAAGAAAGAAAGAAAAAGATGAATGTACTTTCTCTTATTTTTTAAATTTAAGTGTGTTATCACGCAGAAAATATAGCATTATTCAAAATATATCCAGTTGGAGGGTAATCCTGATAAGAAATAAATGCACATTAGCCAGAAGAATTCCAGGAAAGAAAGGGCAAGGAAGAAAAAGGAAAGAAAAAAGCAAAAATAAAAGAACAAAAAGAGAAAGGGAACAAAAAATATGTATATATATATGTAGAGAGAGAGAAGAATCCACAACAAAAAAGGAGGGCTGAGTAAATTTCTTGGCAAAAAGCATGAGGAGAAAAAAGTTTGTTAGAAGGCAGCATCATTCATATGAAGCAGTTTAGTGGAAGATGACCTTCATTCAGTAAACCCTACCTAATATAAACAATTGTTCACAAGTGTATTTCTCTCCAGATTTGATTTTAAACTTTTTGAAAGTCTAGGCTGCTTGTCACACTGCATTTTTCCTTTCCCCCATTTAAGGCCTTGCATATTGTAAGTATTTAGCAAATGGTTATTTATGCAAATGTAACTGCACTGTTTTCTTCAAACATTCAATGGAAAGAGTCACAGTTTCCTTGCCAAGATTTCCTTGAGTTACTTATAGAACTCTTATGAAAGTTGCTTGTGGAAGCACTCAGATAATTATGTATGGATATATCTATTTAATTCAGCACTTCAGGAGGAAATAATAATATTCTCCCTAGAAATACTCCTCTAATATGCAAATATTTGAAATTGTCCTTGCTGTTTACAACAAATACAAATGTTTTTAATAAGACTCCATTTCAGAATGCACGCTGCTTCTCTGAAAACTGTTAACTATTTTTCCATAATGGATAACTCTGGAAAACCCAGACCATGAGGAGGTATAATACAGGCAAAATTAAATAAAATTGTAAGATCTTAATCACACATGTAATACCAAGGGTAATAAAATGAAATTAAGGGGAAAAAAATCCTAAGTTTTATCTAGTTTTATGCCATGTGGATATGATCTTTCTAAAGTTCATAACTGCAAATAAAGCACAACTTGGTACAATATATTACTATTTATCTGAATTTGCTAAGAAGTAAAAAAAAAAAAAGACAAACAAAATGGTGTGATTTCCATCACATAATTAATATGAATTTAATATCATATTCTTTACACTCTAAATACATTTCATTTTATTTTTTTTAATTTTTTTTTTTATTAAATCATCACTAAGTACATTAATGCAGTCATGGGGTACAATGTGCTGGTTTTACATACAATTTGAAATATTTTCATCAAACTGATTAACATAGCCTTCATGGCATTTTCTTAGTTACTGTGTTAACACATTTATATTCTACATTTAGTAAGTTTATCATTTAACAATTACTCGAAAATGTTTTATACTATGGATAAGGAAATGTTAGATTATTTTCTTCACATCAAGTTAATGTCATCTGAGAACTCCACTTTTACATCTTAAACTATTACGTTATCTGCTGGTTGACATTTTAACTCAAAGTTCACTGTTATTTTCACTGCATAAAGTTTCTTGGCCACGTAGTTGGGATTTGTGAGAGACTGAACAATAGCACTAACAGACAACTTACAACCACATTGCAGAAATATCAGTAACATTGAAGATAGTAAGTAGAACTGCTCAGTAGAATATGCCAATCATTAGGCACACATACTGAGTGCTAGCTTGGTTTACATCAATAAAAATCATTATATTTAGTCTCAGAGTCCATCTCCAACAGTCACAGACACATCGTAGGAGCATAAGAAGTTTTAGGTGGTATGTAATATAATGTATATATTCATTAAGAGAACAGATACTAAGAAAAAAGAATGGAAGATTTTTAAAAATGCTGTATTTCATAAGGTTGAGACTACACTATTATGAGAGATGTTTGATGACATTTTGGAGCCCACTGATAAAATCCACTCTCAAATAACAATACGTCCCACACATTTATAAGATAAAGAATTATTTGCAAAACGTCACAAAATGATCATACAACATGACTTCTAAATTACATGACACACAAGATTTCTTTCTTTTGCATACTCTGATCTGGTGATTAACATTTATTAGAATAAAGTATGACAATATTATAGAGCATATTATATACTTAATATGCTAGAACTATTGAAAATGTAAGCAATTAAAAACTTGCAAATCTTAGCAGATAGAGGGACATTTCACTAAGTTATATACAATGCGTACTAACAGAATATCTTCAAAGTATTTCTGCTCCTTTACAGGTCTACAGTAGTGTACATTTCACTACAGACCACTCATTTCATCCACTGTGTTTATAAACATGTGTCTATTTTCGCCAGCAAAAAACCAGGTTTAATAACTATTAAGACAGTTAGGAAAGGATCTGGTTTAGATAAGAGTTACATATATTTGATGCACTTATATTAGCTAACCCTGGAGGAAAGTGTTTTAAAATGTGGGGTTTATTCTTATTCAGGGATGGTGAGGTCAACAGAGTGGAAGGTGAACGCCATGAGAAAGGCATTTTGTCACTCACAGTTCCCAAAAGTACTAGGAGACATGCCAAGCCTTGCAGGGCCACATGAGAAGCACCAGGGCTATTCAAGAGGCAGGGAAAAAAAAAAAAGACGGAAATGTGGGCAAGAGCCTTTATTAGGGCTTCTGCAGGAAGCGATAGGCAAGTCAGGGTAAGCAGGTTTAAGACTGGCTAATCTGAATGACTTCAGTATACTCTGGAGCACAGGGATTATACACCTTGTTGTCTAGGACTGGTCCTGGGGTGATTAGGGTGGGGTAACAGTGGTCCTAAGTGTGAGCCTCCGCTAGAGGTAGTGGTGGGTATATGGGCTCTGGACTGATGGCTTTTCACCTGAAAAGTACCAGTGCAGGCCAGTGGGTCCCTTACTATTTCCAGGAATTAGCCAGCCCAGGGTGAACAAGGCCCCAGATGTCAAAACATAAGAAATATGAAAAATAAAAAGATCTCCTTGAATACATGAAGACTCTGACTTAAAACACTACTAAAATATCACTGGGGAGTGTATTTCTAACTTGGGAACTGGCCATAAACTATTTAGCTTAAACTCATCAACACAAGGCTGAAATATTTTGAATTAAATGACACAATAATACAGAGTAGCACGTCACTAACTTCCCATTTTAATCTGGGTCTGCCCTGTCATTTTTTTCTTCACACACACACACACCCAAATTTGATTGTATGCAATTATATATGTGTGGCGGGTAGCACACTCACAATGGAATGATGCAGAATTAGTAGCTCATAATATTTGCTTAAGCAATAAATAAACCATTTAAATCTAAACATTGGGAAAGAAGTCCATCAATAATATATTAAATGGTACACAATTGAACAAATGTTCTGTCTTGTTTCAGAATACCCCACTGAAAACAAAAATTGACATTACTAGCATTTAATGTATTGGAACAGTATGACTTTACATTTTAGCATAGTTTTTACTGGATAAACTTGTTCTCTAAAAGTATCAGTATTTTCCCATTAAGAAAATTCTAGATGTGTAATTGTGCATGCACTAAATATAATAAGGCCTAGAATTGTTCTTATTTGAGAAGATCATTACCCTGGAATTTGAGTAGTGAGGAAATGAAAGGATAGGAATATATCTGAACCAGTTACTGGAAGTCTAAGGCAAAAGTTAGGACAAAGTATAATTCAGGACAATGCTCACGATATTGAAAACAAAGAGGTTAAGAGAGTCAAGAAAACACTTTAGGGTATTGATCTCTGCCTCAGTCAGCATTTTAAATGATTTTCACCAAGTTATTGGAGCAAAGGAGTATACAAATACTACCCCAGGTGATTGCAGCTCATGAGGGTCAAATCAATTCTATTCCTGTGGATAGAGGGAAAAAAAAGAAAGGCCTTGAAATTCATTATCAAATGCAGAAGCATACTGGGCAATTTCTTTTATTTCATTGTCAATACACAAATAATAAATTTTCTCTTTTAAATTAATAAAAATTGAAAAGGGAAAATCTAGATGCAATACCTTGTCCATAAGAAAAAGGTACTGAGCATTTTGGTAGCAACACACATCTAATTAGGTTAGCTAATGTAGGAGGCAAAACTGGGGACCAAGGTCTTCTGTTGAATTAATATTGATTGACTCCAGAACATGTCCCTAAATTGAAGAAAAGAAATAACTTGACCTTTGAAGTCATCAAAGTTATAAAGCTTCCTTTAAAAAATATAATTTTCCCTTGGGGAAGTTTGATTGATCACTTCTAAAAACGCTGTCAGCAAGCATTATAATTTTCCAATAATTTGGTCAAGACTCATCTAAAAATGGAGATTGCTGTTCAGACAAAAGTGAAGGAAACATTATTTGCAACCGCAGGTGGGGGAAAGGAATAATTTCCAATTTATATGCAAAACAACAAATATGTATAATCCATTCCTTCTGGCTCAATTAGTTAAAAAATAAGAGCGAGTGAGAGAGACTGACTTAACAACACTGTTTTCTAAGCATAATGTTGGTGTTTCCAAATGGAGCCAACTAATTGGCCACCTCAGCAGTTTGCCAGCCTCGCCAGTCAGTCACACAGGAGCTGTGTCATGTCCCTGACTGCAAAGCATGCAAGCCAAAGCTTATGGAAAGCAATAAGCATGGAAGATTAAAATACATATTTACATATATATTTACATTTACAAATATACATATAAATTTAATTTAAAATAGTATTTTCCTGAATATCTGCCTGTATACTTACCAAACATAGGACTGAAACAGACACTGACTTCACAATAAAAGAGGACATATATTTATAGTTACACTTTCTATTGTATTTCTAGGAAAAAGAATAAATATCACTTCCTTACATTTTAATTCTCAATGGAGTCCTCTGTGGTCTAGCTCTGCAAGTTCATTCTGATACCCTGCCTCTTCTTCTCTCTCACAAAATAGACATTAGGTTTACACTTAAACAATGTAGACATTAAATAGATGGAGAAAATCTAAAGCCCTGCCATAAAATGGCAATACAACGTGTCATGTAATTACACGCAAACATCCTGCAGTTCAAATTATTGCAGAAAGAGGGCAGCCTTACGTTTTAATGCAAATCAAGCTATGCGTTTAGTAAACCGTGACAACTGTAAAAAGAAGGAAAAAGCTGCAGTCGGACCAATGAAAGTCTTGGCTAAATAGGAGAATGTTCCTTGCTCTGTCTCCCTATTGGTATAATAAGTCTGAATTTTCTGTTTAAATATGAGTGCCTTTTAGTCTTTAGAGCTAAAGCAAAATCAATATGTGCTTCATTCTTACCCTTCCATCCTCTGTGTATGACCTTACTTCCCATTTCACAAAGAAACAGAAAGTTAACGTTATTTTCTCTTTATCATGCCTAAATCTGTAGCTGTATTCACAGTGTTTTTATGCTGCCTTCCACTCTCAGAGCGGGTGTACAATTGCAAGTAGGTAGAAGAGTCATAAAAGAGCAAAGCACCAAGTCTAAGGAGGTACTTAATAGAGGACTTAATATTTTTTTCAAAATCAAGCTCTCCCTTCTCAAAACCTGTTTACTTTCAACCGATTAACTCCAGATTGCATACAAGACTCCAGTTAGTCTGCACTAATGCTGCTGTCATCCTGCTTAATGCTCCCTCCTCTGCTAACAGCCCGGACATCACTTTAATCAGCCTCTCCGATGGGACAGTGACATGACTGTTCCATCTGACAGCCTGTACCACAGCCTGTACTGATGCTTATCTGTTTCAAATGTTCCCTAGGTACTTGAACCTCATATGCTCCATGTGGAGCATGTTATATCTCCATTTAATTCTATTCCTCCCTGTACACACACACACCCACATATTTTATTTTTTCTTTTTTTGCAGTTTTTGGCCAGGGCTGGGTTTGAACCCGCCACCTCTGGCATATGGGGCCAGCGCCCTACTCCTTTAAGCCACAAGCGCTGCCCTCCTCCCCATATATTTTTATTTTTGTACATGGTTCTTGCTTATTCTTACTAGAATATCTACCTCCCATTGTGTTTATTTTATCCCCTTATCCCCTTGATTAACTACCTCCAGAAAGCCTTCCAAAGCTTTTGCAGCTCTGAGATTTGGGTGGGGGGGGGTCGTAATATGTGATTCCACAGCACATCTACTATAAAATTATATCCATTTCATACCACTTTTTAGATACCTAGATCTTCTTTTTCTTTTTTTTTTCTACTTACCTCTGAAGTTTGGGGAGGGCAGGGAATTAATCCATCAGAAGTTCCTGTTCCTTTGCACAAAATAAAGGTAGTAAACACAGTACTTATCTCATAGCACTATCCAGAAGAATAAAGCAGATTAAGTTGCCTGATACATAAGAAGTGGTAAATCAATGTTAGTAGTGATGGCCACGAGGATGTTGATATTGATAAAGCCTTGCTATAAATTATTCATTACACTGGAAATATGCACTAAATACCTAAAATTAATAAAATAATATATAGAAAAAGATTTTACTTTGATCAAAGAGCTATAAGTTGCTGATCATTGTTTTAAACTATTAATTCTCTTTATATAGTTTAGCTTTCAATCTCACCCTTCAGAGGGCCCCTTTCCTCAAGTACTTCTCTTAAATATTCACATCTCCTATAATATCTTCTTTTCTGACACCACACACTTCTTGCTAATTTCACCCACTTCTGTGGTCTCAAACCTGATTAACACTCCAAATCGGTTTCTCTATTATAATATCTTGTTCTGAGGTTGAGAACTATATAAGAATTTGCTTCCTGGTGCTGATCTACATCTAATTAACATCTCCTAGATTGTCAACCTCAGTACATCCTGTGTGGAACATTAGTTATCTTTCTTTTCAGACCTTGTCTCCATGCTGTACTTTAACACCCCTGCATGTCACTAACATTTATCTTGTTGTACAACCCGGAACCTGTGAATTCTTCTAGATGTTGCCCTTTACTGCAACCTGCAACTATTTTCAAGTATTATATCTAGGCACGTTCTAGCCCTGTAACATGTCTCATATATGTGCTAGCCTACCGATTCCTATGCACCATTCAATAACGTTTTAAAAATCCTTAAATATACTATACACATATAAAAATAAGGGGATGAAAATATGTATAAATATGTGACAGTATGCATAAAAGTATGTAAAGTATGTAAGTATGTAAATATATACTATGCATATTAAAATAGTCATATATTTTACACACATCTATGCGTGTTTAAATATGTGTGGGTACAAATTAATATGGTTAATATGGTACAGAAATACAAATGCAAATAGTTTACATTGGACATATATTTTTTCAATACCACAATATAAAATAGAAAAAAGTAGACAATTCCCCATATAAGATGTTTTCTATATTTTAACACACATACAATTTTGGAGAAATACATATCAATTTCTTGCTCACCCACCTTATTTCACATTTCAGGCTATTCTCTTTCTTCCCTCAAACCTGGTTGACCACTCCTGCTTGACTTTCATGATAATACTCAACATCAAGCAACTAACTACATATTTTTTATTAGTTTTTATTTGTGTGTCTTGTACTATAAAAATAGAAGTTCGACATGAGTAGAAATTTGTTTTTTCACAGCTATATCTGTGAAAGCTAGGCCAGGATAGGGTAGGTGCATAACACAGAAGTTGAGTGCATCCTTTTAAGTTGATGATGATGACATCTTTAGTAAAGCACCGTTTGTGGAATGGTTAGCTTGTGGCAAGTGTGCATAAACTTATTCAATTTTCATAAAAAGCACTTAAAGTGATGTTATACAGATTTATGATATACGATAATGTGGAGATTTAGTGTTTAGTGTTTTTGTATTATTTCCCTCAGATCACATTGTTAAGAAATGTGGATTTATATTCATGTCTACTCAGTGAGAAAATTCATGTTTTCAATCACTAAAACATTCCAGCTTCAAGGAGTGGAGACCAGTCCAGTGTTTGCATCCTTACTGGAGTTGCATATGCCGCTGAATCTGCTAATATCTAGAGAAGAGAATTCCTGCTAGAGTAAGTAGCAGGAGCCGCTTCAGTGAAAAATTTCTTAATTCTAAAAAAGAATGAGATGATTTAGAACATACTAGGCACAATTTTAGCCAATTCATTTGTCATAACGCGCCAATAGTGATGGATGACAATGTGCGCTAATAAGAATTTTCATACTTTTTTTTTTCTTTGAGACAGAGTCTCATTTGTTGCCCTCAGCAGAGTGCTGTGGCATCATAGCTCACAGCAACCTTAAACTTCTGGGCTTAAGTGATTCTCTTGGGTTTATTCAACAGATCCAGGAGAGCTCTGCTTTCCAGCCTCCCAAGTAGCTGAGACTACAAGTGCCTATCACAATGCCTGGCTATTTTTAGAATGAGATTTTGCTCTGGCTCAGGCTGGCCTCAAACCTGTGAGCTCAGGCAATCCACCCACCTCAGCCTCCCAAGTGCTGGAACCTGGCCAGAATTTTCATTCATATTTCTATAATTTGTAGTACCTGACTGACTTTAACCAAAGGAAAACAAATGTGAAATTCTCTTTTCTATTCACTTTATTTTTATTAAACCAGGAACTGTAGTGGTATTCTTTTCTTTAAGAGGTAATTAGAATATAATTAGTGTTCCTCCCTTTACAGTCATGAGTTTTATTTGTGACCCTCTTATTTAACTTCATAATTTTGTCTGTTATTATTTTTAGGAAGCCGGATAAGTTTGTCTAAATTAGACCAAAATATAGGTTTAAAACAATACAAGAAAGACAAATCCAGAAATTTCACAATTGCAAAGATATTACAAAGGATCTCCACAGAGCCATTATTCTCAATGTTTGATACTAGTTTCTCTCTCTCTCTCTCTCTCTTTCTCTCTCTCTCTATTTAAGTTGAATGGTCTTTTGAAATATTTTCAGATTCAGTAACTTAACTAGATGTTATAATCAGTTATCAAATAGCACTAAATTTTAAATTATTTATAAGTAGGAACCACAGAAATTTTGTGACTAACATATCAATAGTATTTCTAGCCATAGAAAAGTGGAGCATTAATTGGACCTGTAAGTCATACTATCTTTGAATCAAATTATGGAGTCATGATTGAGTAGCTGAGTGATACTAATTAAGTTAGTTAACTCCTATTAGTGAAGTTTTCTCCTCAACATAAACTTGCATTATGTTATGAATAATTATACTGAATTTGAGCTAAAAGCACCTACTAAAATAGCCAAAACTTATTGTAGTTAATATTATCGTCACAATTAACATCATCATCACTATTATATTGCAATGTTTTATCTCACAATCCAAAGCAAATGTGGAAATACGTCTGGACTCCTATATTTTATCTTCAATGTATTATCTGCCCTGCTAATTTAGTATAAAAAAAGTTTCAGCCTTACTGCTTTCACATACCTGTCGATCCTTGACCCTGGTTCTCGCAATCGATGACTACAGAAAAAGGAACAATCTGTAACAGTATCTCCAAGGACAGAGAGCATTTTTTTTTTTTTCCTCTGAGACAGAGCCTCAAGCTATCCCCCTGGGTAGAGTGCTGTGACTTCACAGCTCACAGCAACCTCCAACTCCTGGGCTCAAGCGAGTCTCCTGCCTCAGCCTCCCAAGTAGCTGGGACCACAGGCGCGCACCACAACGCCCGGCTATTTTTTGGTTGCAGCCATTATTGTTGTTTGGCGGGTCCGGGCTGGATTCGAACCCGCCACCTTAGGTGTATGTGGCTGGCGCCTTAGCCAATTGAGCCACAGGTGCTGAGCTCAGAGAGCGTTTCTTAAAGCACATGCCCAGTGGTGGTCTCAGGATGGCAGATGAGGATGAGCAGACGGATAAAAGCAGTGAGTCC